>JANAVB010011612.1:0-120000 GCA_029216955.1 Iris pallida | reverse complement strand
TACCTGCATACTTTGTAACCCTTGAGTCTTCGTATTTTTTTTTATGAAAAATATTGAGGAAGTGTCGTAAATCATGTAGCTCGGAAATGATTGAACTGGTTATCGTGTGATGATTTTGTAGGAGTCCAAAAGGTTGGATGTTAACATGGAAACTTGAGAATGATATGTGGTAAAGGTCTAGGATGAAATCAAAGAGATGTATACTACCAGTCTGAAAACAAACCACACTTAGAGAAAACTTGGTATGAATAATTCGTAAGTGTATTTCAAAACTGATAAGGATATTCAAGGTCAACTTAGTTTGAGAACTTTAAAATTTTGGTTATTGATTCTCGGACAGTTTTACCCTATGGCTTTAAAGAAGGTTAGTAATGGAAAAGAGAATTAAATGGCATTCGATGAATATATAAATTGAACAAGATATTGCAAGGAAATGACTAGGGATAGAGAGGACACGAGGCTATGAATATTTGGACATTGTTGTGAAAAAAAATTAGGAAAATAATATTCATGGGTGTATGTCGAAGAAAATATGAAGGTTGATTTTACGATGGAAAATAAGTTGTAAGGCCTAGAGGTTTTGTGAATTGAATGATACAAGAAAATAATTTAAACAGTTTAAAGATCTCATAAACTTGAGTTAGAGGTTTCGGATCTAAATTAGGACAATGTGAAGAAATATGGAAATTGATTTAAAATGAATAGTATTGATTCTTAATAAGAAAGGGGCATGCTTCATGAGAAATATTTTGGAAATTTAGAATCCTGCCTATGATGATCATGGTGAGGATTTAAATAACGGAAGGTTGAAAAATGTGGATGGTAAACATATGAGGATTGAATTATCATAGGGAGACTAGAAAGGTAAAGATACGATTGGCAATTAGGATCAGGTAAACTTCAGGGTTCAGAGTCAAATGATACTTGACTTCCTCAAATCTATATCTTTTATTGTGACTCTCTAACCGTTCGTAATATTTTAATAATGATTTGATCGTTCCTTAACACTATTCTCTCTCTAGAACTGTATCCCTAAATTATTTTATTCTGTAACTATTTTATTTCGTGCTTCAACTTGATCTCCTTCACTTTGTGCATTTAATGTCACCTCTTGAACTTCCATTTTCTATATTTTTTGGATCCTCGACATTTCTTACCATGACTTTGATATTCGGAGTGTAATACTAGCTGTTACCCTCCAACAAATTGTGTACAATGCCCAGATGAGTCCATCTTCATGCGGGCATATCGTGTCCCATTAAACTCATCTCCTTGTATACTATCCTATTGATATGACTTTCGAGTCGAAATGACTAACTATGATCCATACCATAATACCAACTATTTTTTTTCAATTAGAAATCCAACTTGACTCACTTCTTTTGATCCAACATGTGTTGGTGTTCTGCTTGATTCCTTAAATGCTCAACTTTGTACTTTATCTTGATGGCTTGACCAGTTGTTCCATCACCCTATTAGTTTAACTCTTTTAAGGTAGGTAGAATACCTCACTACCCAGCAAATCCTAGTCATTGTGAACCACATTGATAAGTTCACTTAGACTATTTAATTTCTTTCATCGTTATCCTTACTTATATATTTTGACTACCTTATGTTACTAATTTAGAACCAGTTTTGCAAGCTTATCTTCTTTTCGAGCTTGATCCTGACATATATTATTGGGGGCCGGCACCCAATAACATATTGTCTAATCAGAACCGGTGCAAGATGGTCTGATCAACCTATTGCACTTTGGTTCGCTTTTCATATATTACTCTACGTGGATGAGACTCTAGGGCATATGTCTCATCCGCGACAGCCTTGACAATTTCCCTTTGAACTATTTTGTCGTCTATGAGCCACGTATTGTACTCAATAACATCGCCTTTGAACTCTTTATTGTCTACCTTTCACATATTTCAGAAAGACAAGACACTATACTTATTAGACAGACCCGAGGTATCACATATAGTTTCTCTATACAAAGGAGGAAATTGATTCAATTCTATATCCTTGCATCGTCCTTTAAATGCTAATTCTTTTGACCGACCAGTTGATTTGGTCATCCTTCTTATCATCCAATATATTGGGATCTTATTCAATTGAATTAAACCAATTGTGACATGGATTTCAAATCTTGGATACTCGTGCTCAGACTTCAATGACCCCGTTCTCTATCTTGCCCAAACATCGATTCATCCTGATTCATCAACTTAGATCGTATTGGGACTAAAATTTTCTTATATATATATAAGGTGCTTGGAAATTTTTTGTGCTATTGACGAGTCGTGATTTAAAACTTTGATTTTCTTGATTATATTTGGAATTAGTAACCCTTCAGAGTTAGTTACTAGTTATGTTCCTTGATAGTTGCCAATTTCATAAAGGTTGGTAGACTACCCTACGGCCTTGATGATTGACATTCCCTATCTTTCCAATTGGACTCCCTAGACTGTTTGTATATTTTATACCCGATGACTGGCTTGATCTAGTATGACTAATACACCTAGTTAAGACATTCAACTCCTATGATTTGACCATGATCCTGCACATGCTATTCTTCCTAAATTGTATGATTGAATTTTTTTTCTTAAGAGACTTTGATTGTTGGGTGTTGACCTAGGAGTACGACCGACCTAAATTTCGAGGACGAAATTATTTTTAAGGTGGGTAGATTTGTAGCCTCCCTTCCCGAAGTTTTGAAAATTTTTATTTATTTTAATTAAAATGGTGATTTTTAGATTTTTATGAATAATTATTTTAATTAATTATTACGGTAGATGATTTTAGCCATGCTTGAGATTTGGAGTACAAGGTGACTAGGAATTATGGCACGGGTAGTGCAGTGGCATGCTTTGACTAGTGTATTAGCCCTGGTAGAGAAGGCCGAGCCATAGTGATGTCTTAACTAGAAAAACCAGGCCAAGTTGCGAAGTAACCCTTATCGAAGATTATTTATTTATTTATTATAATATTTAGTTTTAGGGTACCCGGTTGTACCAAACTAGTACAAATTGGACCCAAACCAAGCCCAAGCCTATGTAGACCTACTTTTAGGTATGTACAAAATATTTCCTAGCTTATGGTAGACTTAATGATATTTCCTAAATATTTGGTTAGTTATACAAAATGGGTATTATTATTATTATTATTATTATTATTATTATTATTATTATTATTATTATTATTATTATTATTATTATTATTATCATTATTGTTATATTCATATTATTCTTATTTTATTGTTATATAATTTTGTGTGTGTATATATATATAAATATTATACGTGTATATATGCATATATATACGTAAGAGATTATATATATATATATATATATATATATAAATGTATGTGTATATATATAAAATATATATTGTATATATACGTAAGTATGTATATATATATATAGAATATAAAATATATATAGGAATATATAAAATGTATATAGGCGTATACTTGTAGGTGTATATATATATATATATATATATATATATATATATATATATATATATATATGTATATACTCATATACAAGTATATATATATATATATATATACTTGTATATGAGTATATACATATATATATATATATATATATATATATATATATATATATATATATATATATATATATATATATATATATATATATATATACGAATATATTAGATATATATGTATATATAGATATATGTAAATATAAGTATTTACATATGATATACGTGTGTACATATACGTAAATATAGATATATACGTGAGTGTATGTGTATATAAAATATATTATATGGATATAAAAATATGTGTATATATATTCATGTATATTGGTATATAGATATTATATATATATATATATATATATATATATATATATATATATATATATATATATATATATATATATATATATATATATATGTATATAGGATAAAGAAATAAGAAAAACAAAGGATTAAATCCTCCCCCAGACCGGCCCAGCCCAAGCAACCGGCCATGCCCAGCCAGTTCAGGCCCAAGACCCGAACCATACAAAAAAATGCGAACTGTAGAAAACCCGAGTAAACCGAGCCCCCCCCCCCCCCCCCCCGATATTATATATACACAGAGGGAGCGACGGAGAAGATGGTATTCTCCTAAACCCTAACCCGTACCAGAGCCATGCCACCCCAGTCCGGACCTGCGCGCACGCCCCGGCCACCGCAGCGCCGCCGCGCGCGGCCGGAGCGGCCGGAGACCCCGCGCGCGCGCGCGAGACGGAAAGCACAGCAGCAGCAGCGGCGTTTGAAGCTCAATTCGCGAGGAGTTTTCTCCACGCACGGGCGACGAATCGTCGGGCCGTTTGTTCAGGTTTGAACTCAACCTATACCCCATCTAATCCCAATAAATAGTTTCACGAGTCGTAGGATGACCTGTCCGATAAATCGACTAGAAGATCGACGAAAACCTATAAAAATAGAACACTATTTTCAGACCAAGAACCCCTGTTCGACGATCGATTATGATCGATCCAGTGACATATTAGAAAAACTTTTTGAAGAGACTTTTAGACGACATGTAGGGCTTCGAATCCCTTCTTGCGGAATTCGAAATCATCGACTGGACGTCGAGAAATCGAATTCCAAAGTTTCCCAAAAATCTGTTTTCAAAACGTTAAAATTGTTCCACACGACGTGTGTCACGCCAATCGGGACGACGTGGTCGCGAACCGAAAGCATCAAAAGCTGCGTAACAGTTTCATGGTCGTGTGGGCTTTGACGGAATTCAAATTGGTCGCGTGTGCGCGACGAATTTGATGCGTATCCGTCGAAATTCCTCGTATCGTACACGTTGCAAATTCTCCAATTACTTTGTGCACGTTCGTCAGATCGAGACGAAACTTGTGCCAACAGAACCGTATCATTTTTCTGGTCCTCTACGCCAAGTTTGGTCTGATTCTGAGATAGTTGAATCCGACGTCGTTTTGCGGGCCCCACGGTCCCACTCGACGGGCAATTTTGTGCACGGCCCGCCGGAATCCAACTTTGGACATAAGGTTGGGTTCGTATCGGAAAACTGGATCCTTAGACATGTAGTTTAACGACTTTAGAGACCGTTGACTCTGGCATGCTTTTCAGTGCAAAGCGGGTCCAACGGCGGACATCGTTTTCGCCTGAAATTATCGTTTTGTTCCTGTGTCCAGAATTGGACTTAAGGACAGGCAATCCTAGCTGATTTGACCCTTCTGGACACATTGGTGATATTTGTTTTATCATCCGACAACTTTTGTAGATATTTTATCTAGGTGCCACCATTAGTTAGTCAATTCCTATTTTTTCGTAATTCGGAATTGGTACAACCTCATAGTTTAATACTTAAAGACTAGAATTGATTCCCCTTGACCATGTTGACTATATTAACCAAAAATTAACTATAGGTCAACCATTGGCTTAGTTTGACCCGGATTGAACTAGAACTTGACTAGTTGACTTTAATTTTGACTTTAGTTGACCTAGTGGACTTGTTGATTATACTTTGACCTAGAAGGACCTAGAACTATCTAGAATGCACTGTAGATTACTCTTATTTCATGTTAGACTCTTTTGTGACTTGTGATTGCTCTAAATAGGATACTGTGACTCCAGTTGGACATCTACATTTATCAGCGGCTTGGATTACCAGGCGAGTACATTCTCTGATCTTTTCATGCTTCTTTGGATATATACTCCTGTTATAGACTAGTATACTTGATGTTGACACGACGTTCACACGGATCGGTACCCTATGGATCATTTCATGCGATGTTATCCCCTCGGATACATCGAGTATGTCATATTTCATGTACTTTATCATGTTCATCATGTACTCCATGTATTCACTTTTATCCATGTACACTCATGTGTTATTCATGTACACTCATGACCATATGAGCCCATATATACAGTAGTTGTTATCAATGTGCAATAACATAACATGCTTTGATCCTTGTGTATTTGTTGGGGGCAGGGAGAGTGTAGTTGGTTATGTGATCATTATCCCCAGTAGTTATCCATGTGCATTCCATAGTTTTATCCATGTGCAACCCAAGTTGTTTACATAACCAATTCATGCTCTGATTCACGTAGAAGGTTATATTCTTTATTTATCATATTTATATCTCAGTTATATCTTCTCTCCTGTTGATTTCTCTTTGCAGCGTTTCATGTATAATTTTCTATAGCTTGCTTTATATGTCCATTCCTGATATGAACTGTTGTGAGAGATATGTGCTCGTTCCTGTCCTGATTGGACCTGTTGATAAAATTTTACAGGTACTTGGAGTTCACAGTTAGCCTAGAGGACACTGGTAGAGCTTGGAGTATTTACCTAGAGGTTGTTCATTTTCTGTATTGTTTGTCTTAGAGTTGTATTGGAAAACTTGTGTTTGTTAATAAGAACTATTTTACTATCACTCCTGATTCTCTCTCTTGTGGATTATCTTATCTATTTCATCGTGCTATTATCTATCTTTAGAGTTGTGATTGAGATAGTATCCTTATGTGTTTGTCCTCCGTCTGAAGAGTATAGCATATTATTTTAGATGTGATTATGACCTAGAACAGCGTTCTACCGCCGACACTGTGGCGTAGGCTGGACGTACCCACGTCTCGTGCCCTAACGCTAGGGTACGGGTCGTGACAAAATAGTTCAGAAGGGAACGCCCCTCACACCAAGGCCTGGATTTTGTATCTTTTAAAGTTGCGTCCTTCCGGTCAAGTCTCGTCTCGAACTCCTCGAACCCCGGAGGAGGTGAAGGATATGAAGTCGAAGGTCAAGAGGTCGAAGTCTACCCGTGACCGGTTTGGGAATAGCACTGACTCCCTCAGTTATTTCTACTATGGTACCCGGAAGATGTCTGATAAAGCGATCTTGGCCGAGTTCTTGATGGTATGGCTACGCAACTGTGTAGTCTCGGGCGACGCGGGTTCTATAGAAAGGATCAGCCGCCATTTCATTCTTCATGCTGTAAAATTGGTCTTCATGGTAAGACTGGCGCTCCTCCCGGCCATGGTGTGTAGCATACACCACGGCCTTTGCGCCTTTTCATCCAAAGTCATCGCTCGCGATGTGTCGATGGACTTTGAACGGATAGAACTACCATATCACTACCTTATGGTGTGGTTATTGATGCACTATCGGTCGTTGATGAGGCCGGGACCTGATGAAAATATTTCTGTTGATAACGCCTTTCTTTTCCGGTATCGTAATCAGGCTTGGGAATATGATACCATGCCAGCCTGACGGAGGGCGTTGGCAAGAATTGATGGGCCCGAATTCTTTGTATCTCTCCCTGAGTTCACCCCCGGCGAAATGAGGAGGGTATATGTTGACGGCGTTGATCCCCCCCAACTTTTATCTGAGAAGATGCTTCTTTGGTTACGCAACATCCGTCCCGCACACTTGGTGTATCGTTACCGGAATAGAGTATACCTGGAGCCTTATCTGTCCAGTAGATTTTCCCGTCAATTCGGGTATAGCCAATTGTTCCTGGATCGCCCTAGCGCTTGCTTGAGCTTCGAGGGCAGTGTGCTCGATGGTGTCCGGTCTTGGCATTATTATAATGCGACCCATACCCGAGCCAGCTTCTCACTCCCTGATGCCAAGGTGGAGGGTGATATCTTGTATATAGCTGTCCTTTATCATGTTGCGACGAGCAAACCCCCTGTTAGTTTTGATATGAATAATAGCTTCATCACCGGCACTGGTTTGGCTAAGAAGCCAAAAGGGTCCAAGAAGAGGAAGAGGGGGGCGAACAGGGTTCATGTGCCGGGCTCAGAGTCCACTAGGGCGGATGAGGAAGACGACGAACAGGACACTGATGACTCATCTCATTCTTCGGGCGAGGAGGTTGGGAGTCAACCCCTGTCATACAGGTGGAAAGGGTCGTGGGTCAATCGCCTAGTTTGTTTGACGAGGTGGTGGAGGATCAACCGTCTGCAATACCCGGCCCTTCGCGTAAACGAAGCAGACGCGTGACTACCGCAGATGACCGAACCCACTCCACGAAGCATGCTGCGGTAAGACGTCGCAGGCTGCTTCTTGATGATGTGAATGATGTTCCTGAGGTGATTTGGGCTTCAGCTATTTTCTTTCTTCTTCTTCTATGTTATGGCTTAATTATTTATTTCTTTTGCTCTTTTATAGGCGTCGGGTGAGCTCACCCCTCAGGACCCGACTACCGAGGCTGATCCGGTCCTGTCTCATTTAGTCAGTGGTGTGTGCACTGCTATCATTGCTGCCGGGGTGCTTCCGGTTGCGATCGAGGATTCCCACCGTGCTGGAACCTCAACCCGGGGGATGGGGGTTTTACTGTGCCCGTCCCTGAAACATTCGAGCCCCCACATGATGGCTTTGTGGGTGGGGAAACTATGCCGGCTATGAATGAGCCGTCACCCCCACGCTCTTCCCCTGGTAATACAAATCGAACCATAGCTCGTGAATAAGCCTATGTGTCCTTGTCATCTTTTCTTTCAGATTATGTCGACTAATGGTTGATTTGGATGTTCAGATCTCAATCCTTCGTTGCCAGTGATTGATGTTGCTAGATCGTACCCTACCGGAGAGGGCCTGACAGAGCCTCTCTGTTTCGAGGGGCCCTTGTCTGGGTCGAGCTCGGGGTCCCGGGTAGCAGTGCAACTAGGACAAGAGGCGATGCCCTCTGTGTCCTCCTCTGCGAATGTAGTTTCGGGGGTTAACTTTTCCTCCCTGCCGAGCATCCAGGCTCTTCGGGCGGCGGAAGAGGAGTTAGCCGCCATCCAAGCATCCTTCCGTACAGAATTTGCTTCCTTGGTGGCGGGTGCAGTAACTTCTGAAGCTGCTCCTCCGGTATCGTCTGCCATTCTTCCTCTGACGCCGTCCTCTACGGAGGTCTTGGATGACGCTTTACAGGATGTGGTTGCTAGCTTCCATCGTCATTTGAAGAGAGGGGTCGAGGCAGCAGTGGAAAGGGGGACTCCCTTTACTCTGGCCCGTCGATGTGCCGGAGGCCAGATTACCATCCTTAAGACACTCCCTGGAGGAGGGGAATTGGCTACGCTGTTGGAGTCGAAGCTATTAGAAGCTGATCGTCTCGTGGCCCAGTTTCGCTTGTTGCAACAGACTGATTTACCTGCGGCCATAAATCAAGAGCGCAATTTTCTCATTACTGCGGTGGAGAAGGTGATGGCTGCCCGGGAATCGCTTAAACCGGCTATATTGATGGACCGCCGGGATCTGACTCGATTGTATGACCAGTGGAGCTGTCGGACTGAAGATTGCTCAACTCGGGAAGTGGATGCTTCCCGCGGGGTAGCCGATACCCGAGAATATATCCTTAAACTCCAGAGAAAACTGGCTTTCCTGGATTCAGAGTTTGAGACCGCTCGTTTTGAGAAAGAGACTGCTATCCAAGAGGCTGATAAGTATAGTAGTGCTTCCGCTAATCTAGAGCTTGCCCTCAAGAAAATGGAGGATAACTGGCAGGCATATACACTTCTGAATGATGCAGAGCAGTTATCCCAAGAAGCCGAGCGTCGAGCTAAGCAGAGGCTTGATAGGGGGACTACCTTGGTGAAAAATCGTCTCTTGGAGTTGTGCAATGCAGAACTATAATCGGATTTTTTCCTCTTGTTTTGTTTATGTTTTCTTTCTTTCTGAAGGGGACATGATCCCGAAACATGTAATGCTTTTTCTTCCTTCAAATAAAGAGTACTTTCAATTCTACCCTTCATTTGTATTGCTTTCTGTGCCTGTGATATTGTGGTGATGTTTTCCCTCGTATAGGGGATATATTTGTGGACCTGTTACCCACGGCGTACCTTGGTTTTAGGCAGAGGTAACAAGTTTTGGTCAGGGTACCTGAAGCAGCCATGGCGAAGCGGTCATGGGTGCTCTTGGTATTTGAGAAAAGGAATGTCGTAGAGCAGCTGCGCTCCTGGGGCCTGGTGAGGTGATAGATTTGTGCTGAGAAATTTGGCTGAGGATATTTGTGGGCCTATTATCCTTGGCGCACCCTGGTTTAGGGCACGGATAATAGGATGAAGGGGAACCGACATACTTGCTCAGAGGTGACGAGGACATGGCAAGTGGGAAGGTTTTTTTAAAGTAGAGTCTTCCTACTCAGAGGTAATAAGAACATGGTAGGAGTGAACTCGACGGAGGATATTGATGGTCAACAGAGGACATTTGTGGACCTATTACCCTTGGCGTACTCCGGTTGTGGGTACAGATAATAGGTTGAAAGGGGATCATCATACTTACTCAGAGGTAATAAGGACATGGCAAGTATGAAGGTTTCTTCGACGGAGCCTTCCCATTCAGAAGTAATAAGGACATGACAGGAGTGGGCTAAATGAAGGAGGGCACATAGAATAACTCAGAGGTAATGAGGACATGGAAGTTCTACGTCGGAGGTGATTTGTTATTGGCAGAAGTGGAACGGCTCAGAGGCAATGAGGACATGGCCGTCTTGGAAGTTTGTGGACCCGTTACCTTTGTTGTGCACTGGAAGTGCAGGTATTAGATCATGAGAGAGGATCTCTTGTAGGAAGAAAGTTCAGCGGTATGGTTATACATGACTTTCTTTCAAAAGAGTGACCAAGATGTAAGTTCAGGGGTACCAGCGGGTACGTAACTCGACAATCCATGAATGTTGGAATCAAAGTGTAAGTTCAGAGGTACCAGCAGATACATGACTTGGAAATTTGGGATATCTTTGTGGAAGAAGGGCATGAGTTCAGCGGTACATGCGGGTACGTGACTCGGAAATCTGGAATATGGTGAGTGTGAGTTCAGTGGTACCAGCGGGTACGTGACTCGGGAATCTGGAGAATGGTGAGTGTGAGTTCAGCGGTACCAGCAGGTACATGACTTCAAAAATCTGGGAAACTATGAGGGTGAGTTCAGTGGTACCAGCGGGTACATGACTCAATAATCTGGAAAACTATGAGGGTGAGTTCAGTGGTACCAGCGGGTACATGACTCAATAATCTGGAAAACTATGAGGGTGAGTTCAGTGGTACCAGCGGGTACATGACTCGATGATCTGGAGAATGTTGTTTAAACATAGTATTTCTTCAGGAACTTGCCGTTGACGGGCAACATGAGCAAATCTCCGTTCTGCTTGGCGAGACTGTAAGCACCGTTGGAGAACACGGCCTCGATGACAAATGGACCTTCCCACTTTGGCTGAAATTTGCCGGCGGTCTTGTGAGTCATGACCATCAGCCTCCGGACTGCCAGAACAAGATCACCCACTTAGAATATTCTGATTTTGACCTTCTTGTTGAAGGCTCCTGAGATGCGTGCTTGGTATAGCTCGATCCTTTGCTGAGCTAGGAGGCACTTTTCATCTAAAGCCTCTAACTCTTGCAGTCGACGTTGGTAGTTGTCATCCGTTGTCAATTGATAAGTGAGGGCGACGCGGAGTGAGGGTATTTGAGTCTCTAATGCGAGAACTGCCTCACTCCCGTATACTAGGAAGAATGGCGTATTCCCGGTGGTTGTCAAAATTGTGGTACAATAAGCCCATAACCACTCGCCGAGCTTCTCATTCCAGTCACGTTTGTTGGAGGAGACAAACTTCTTGAGGAGTTTGATGATTGTTTTGTTGAACGCCTCTGCTAACCCGTTTGCTGCCGGGTTGTACGACGTCGAAGCGACATTCTGAATACGGTGTTTATCGCAAAATCGATAGAATGCGTGGCTTGCAAACGGCGGACCATTATCATGGATGATCCTTCGGGGCAGTCCAAAGCGGTAGATGACGTGATGCTTCAGGAAGCAGATCACGTTCAAAGTTTTGACTTCGGCGAGTGGGACAGCTTCCGTCCACTTGGAGAAGTAATCAGTGATCGCAAGTATGAAGCGATGTCCTCGGGAGGAAGGTGGGGTGATTGGACCAATGATATCCATTCCCCATGCTTCAAATGGCCAGGATGCCACTGTCGGATGTAGAAATTCGGATGGTTGGTGAATGAAGTCCGCGTGGACTTGGCAAGCTTTGCACTTTCTAGCATATTCGATTGCATCTGCCACCATCGTGGGCCAATAGTAGCCCATTCGGCAAAGACGATCTTGTAGTTTTGGGCCGGGCTGGTGGGCCCCGCAGACACCGTCATGAGCTTCCTGTACTGCTTTTTTGGCTTCTGCGTTTGACAGACACCGAAGCAATAATCCATCGTAGGAGCGGCGATACAGCATTTTTGTCTCTGTATCGTAGAAAAATCTGAGAGAACGCCTTCTGATGGAAGTAGCTTCCTTTGGGTTCTCGGGCAGGATGTCGTAGACGACGAAGTCGATGAATGGTTGTCTCCAATCTGGGGCACTATCGATCGTTTGTGCGGAATAACTTGCCACGAATTGTACATTGTTTTTGGGACATACCAGTTCATGGCTTATCACATCCACTGATTGGCGATCATAATTCGGAACTGCTAGGGAAGCGGCAAGACCTGCTAGGGCATCAGCTTCAATATTTCGGAGTCTGGGGACATGCTCGATGAAGAACCCCTCAAATAACGAGATGATATCGATCGCTATTTGGTGATAGGGGATCATGTCTTCGTGGCGGACTTCGTACGAGCCCCGGATCTGATTGACGATTAACTGAGAATCGCCGTATGCTTCAAGATATTCTACCTCCAGCTCCTTTGTAAGTTGGAGGCCGATGACCAGAGCGTTGTACTCGGCCACATTGTTAGAGCAGGGTTCTGTGAGGGAATAGGCGCGGTTGATCACCAATCCGGAAGGAAAGACCAGCACTACCCTGACTCCGACGACTATATTGCCTTTAGGTCCGGTCCTTGAAGCACCGTCGAAGAACATTCGCCATATAGCCTCGTGAGAGGTTGCATGCGAGTCTGCAACCTCGTCTGGGATCTCTTCGTATATTCTGGAGGACTCCGAGCCTGGGTGGGCTGCTAAAAAATCTGCCAGGGCTTGACCTTTGACTGCCTTTTTTGGGACAAAGGTCATATGGTAAGGGGACATCAATATTGCCCATGTAGCGAGTCGAGAGCTAAGTGTTCCTGGTTTGGTCATGAGAACTCTGAGAGGGTTGACTCGTGAGATCACATGTATCGTTTGTCCGGTAACATAGTGCCGCGTCTTCTGAATGGCGAACACCAAGGCGAGACATTCCTTCTCAACCGCGGTGTATCGGTGCTCAGGTCCTACCATCATTCGGCTGAGGTAGTATATGGCTTGTTCGTACCCTGCATCGTTGTTTTGTGCCAACAGGGCACCGAAGGAGTGTTCCATTGCTCGTACATAGAGCAGGAATGGTTTTCCAGGGACTGGGGCCACCAAGACCGGAGGATTTGACAAATATTCTTTGATGCTGTCGAAAGCGCGCTGGCATTCTTCGTCCCATACGAATAAGACTCCTTTCTTCATGAGGTGCGTGAATGGTCGACATCGCCCGGAGAGGTTGGAAATGAACCTTCTGATGTAAGCTAGCCTTCCTTAAAGGCCTCTGAGTTCGCGGAGATTTCTCGGGGGACCCATCTCCATGATTGCTTTCGTCTTCTCAGGATCCATATGGATACCCTGTGCTGTGATGATGAAGCCCAAGAACTTCCCGCTGGATACGCCCAGAAAGGACTTCGTAGGGTTCATTTTCAAATTGTGCGTTCACATTAGGTCGAATACCGTCCTTAGATCCTGCAGATGGTCTCCCTTGCTACGGCTCTTGACGGCTATATCATCAATATAGCACTCCACCGTCTTGCGTAAGTGGTCTCTGAAGATGATGCTCATGGCTCTTTGATATGTGGTGCCAGTATTCTTTAAACCGAAAGGCATGACTGTGTAGCAGTATGTGCCAATCGGTGTTCGGAATGATGTATGCTTTTCATCGTCAGGAGAAATTTTGATTTGGTTGTACCCCGAGAAGCCATCCATGAATGACATACGTTCGAAGCCGCAAGTATTGTCGATCATGATGTCTGTGATAGGGAAGGGAAATTCATCTTTAGAGCACGCCTCGTTTAGGTTGCGGAAGTCGATGCAGATTCGAATCTTCCTATTCTTCTTGAGTACGGGTACTATATTGGCAACCCAGTCAGGATGTTGCTCCTCTAGCTATTAGTTTATTGACTTCGGCTTCGATTGCATCCATTACGCCCGGGCAGAAGCGTCGTTGTTGCTGCTTGACCGGCTTTGCCTCTGGCCGTATGTTGAGTTTGTGGAGAGCGATGTCAGGATTTAACCCTGGCATGTCTTCATAGCTCCAAGCGAACACATCAATGTACTCTCTGACAAGTTCTAACAGCGACTTCCGTTCTTCGTCAGTTAGGCTTTTACTGATGAAAATTGGTTTTGAAGAAGATTCGCTACAGAGATCCACTTGTATGACCTCATCTTCAGTCGGAGGTTCTCTCAGTTCGAACCGCTTTTCCTATTGTGCGTCTAATTGTTGGGCCCATGGCTCTAGCTCGAGGATTTCGGGGATGTCTTCGTCTTCTTCGTAAGCGTCGGCGAATGCCATGTTGACTGACAGAACTTGTCTGAATATGTCTCCGATGCTGGTATCCGAGTCGGAACTTGGTGACCCGGTTGAATGTGACTGCCAGTCACACTCTTCATCTGAACTTTCAGGGGTCGTTGTGGGAGTTACATACCCTAACCTGCTTCGAGTTTTGCTATAGTAGTCTCGTGGAGACTGCCTCTGTATCGTCGCCCAGTACCGTAGTTCAAACCTGGCATCGTCTCCAGATCATACCCCTGTTTCTGCATGAGGTATTTGGACTGGGGGTTATAAAGATACAGAGGCAGTCTCCCGGCATCTGACCCAAGATTAACTTCTTTTATGGTGAAGGGATGCGGATCGTCCTTTCGGCCGAAGATGATTGGATGGTCCCCTCCCTCGATTATTCGGTAAGCGTCTTCTGCTAGAGTAAGCTGGATCGCGGTATATATATTTGTCACTTGTGTGTGTAGATGAGTGCCTATACCGTGTTCCATAGCATACATTGTACATAGCTTATTGAGCTCGGTGTAGTTCAAAGATAACCCTTTATTTATGAAGTACGGTATCTTTTCTAGAGGGATTACATCATCAGCGGAGGGGACATTGGTGTGGGTAGCCATATACTTGGCTAGCTCCGGTTCCTCTTCGGCTACCCCCTGCGTGAATGAAGACTGAGAGGACGACCTGGGAAGCTTGATTGTCAGTGGTTCAGCTGATGGAGTTGAGCGTGGTGTTGTTGGCAGAATAGCAACCCCCAATTTGGTACTCGACGTGGGGCAAGGAGTGGTTAGTTCGCAAGAAGTGTCAGATCTTGCATCGAGGTAACGATCCTTCTTGGGAAGGCGTATCGTCAGCGGTTTGTCGGAGGGATTGAGCTTTCCTGTTTGGGGTTGACTGACTCTCGGCAGTCTGATTGTCAGTGGCCCCGTTATGGGTCTCGGCACTTGGCCGAACCTTGGCAGCCGGATTATCATATGCTCCTCTTATGTCGAGAGGCTGATCGCGTCCTTCCGTAGAGTGGCGGTAAGGGGTGCGGACTTGCCCGGTTTGCGAGCTTGGAGGTGGATCGTCAGGGGTCCTTCTGATCCCGTGGCTGTTTCGGTACTAGCTTGTTCATTTCCTTCATCAAGGTGCCTCTTCGACTTTTCGTATAAGCAGGAGTCCGAGTAGTAAGATTCGACCCCTTTGAAGGGATCGATATCAGTAAATTCTGTCTTCACGAAGCCGTGTTTGTCGACGTATTTGAAGCACTGGTGTAGCGTGGAAGGTACGATCATATAATCGTGTATCCATGGGCGCCCCAAGAGGATGTTGTAAGAAGTATCTGCATCTATGACATAGCAGGTGACTTCGGATTAGAGGTCGCTAATTTGACACTTCAGGCGAATCTTCCCAATAGGGTAGCTCCTGCCCGAATTGAAACCGCTGATGGCGGTGCTTGTAGGAAGAGCCAGGATCAATATGCGGAGATGATGTAGCAGACCCTTCGGGATGATGCTTATGGAAGAGCCAGGATCAATGTGCATCCGATCCACTTTTACGTCGCTGATGTATCTCGTATAGTATAGCGGGCGATCATGTAGGTTGGTTTTGATGAGCATGTCCTGCGGAGTGAAGACGATGTTGGGCATTGCTTCCGTGCAGGCACTGTCTTGGAGATCCACGGGTGAGTCCTCCCCGGTGAGGTTGGATTGAGCCAGATAAGCATCGGCATTTTGGAGTGCTTCGCTCAATGCAATACGAACGTCCTTGGAGAGCCTTAGGAGTTCGTATAGTGATAATTTGGCCGGAGTGTTAGCCAATTGTGCTAAGATGTCAAAGTTATAGGGCCTCTCTAGCCCTTGGACTGCGTCCTTTCGGAGAGATTTGTCGAAGCGAGTCTCCTTCGGCCTAGGCTTGTCGGTCGTCGAAGACTGAGCCGGTCCCGGAGCATCAGTTGTAGTGGGTTGATGATTTTCAGCTAGGCTGTCAACCACAGGTTGGGATTGCGCTCCGGACCGTGTGATGACGGCTGTAGCTTCCTCGTTGTCTGCTGAGATTGTGTGGCAGGTCCTGATTTTTCTACTCTTTTTATTAGTGGGAGATGGTGTGGGCCGAGTTACTTCTGACACCAAATCTGGATGGACCCACATGACCTTCCCTCGTGAGGTGGTGAGAGGTACTAGACCAGCAACCTGTTCCCGGGGAGGTAGAAGATTGGTAATCTCCATCGTTGCCAGAGGGATGGGGATTACCCCGTCTTGAGCCTCCGTCGAAGGGAAGCGGTCGAATTGTACGGACACCATATTGGCTGCTACAGTTACCTCTTCGAAGTCGATGGCCAGGGCGTTCGAATCGATGAGGCTTTGGATGTACCGTTTTAATTGGTAGCAGTCGTGTGTAGCGTGGTGTACATAACGGTAGTAATGGCAAAACTTTGGGTTCTCCAAATCAATCGGCCGAGGCTCCCATCTCGGTGGAGGAAGCTGAATTCTACCTCCTTGTATGAGCATGTCTAAGATAGGCTTGACGTGGTCGTCTTCGAAAGAGTAAGTGATCTGAGGCCATTGCTTGTCTACTGGCTGTGACTCGGGCTTCTGGGCCGTGTCGGCCACCATAACCTGCTTTCCCTTGCTGTCCCGATTGTTGGAGGGGTTACCTCCATTATCGTTATTGGGACGCTTGCCCTTATTTTCTTCTTCTGAGATGTGCAACCCCAGTTGGCGAGCCTTCTTCAGTCGTTCTTCGGCGCTTGTGGCGCTGATGATGAACGCCTTCCAATCTTTGAATTGACTTTCGCCCATCCAGAGACTGATCGTTGGAAGCAGTCTCTTTTGGCAAATTTCAATCAAAAAAGAATCTGGATTTCCGGAAGGCAGCTTCATAGCGGTCTGGCGGAACCACTCGATGTAGTTCTTTGTTAACTCCTTCTCCTCTTGGACGACGTCCATGAGAGTGGACATAGTGACGTCTTGTCCTACTTCGTAGAATTGCTCCAAGAATAGGCGCTTGAAGCCGGCGAAGGAGTGGATGCAGTTGTCCGGTAGATTGTGGTACCAATCGAAGGCGACTCCTTCCAATGCCCCAATGAATAACCGTGTGAGGATAGCATCATCATGGGGCAGATGGTCGGTGGTGACCTCGAAGTAAGTGATGTACCAACTTGATGAGGTTTTGCCATAATACGGGTTGATATTGAAAGGCTTATATCTTGGTGGGAATGGAATATCCCTCCATTCAGCAGGGTATGGTTGTCGAATTCTGAGGTCTTGAGCGTTTTCTCGGGCATAGAACATGGCCCGGAGCTCCTGAACCTCTCTTCTTACTTCTCGGGCCTCATCTGTCGCGGTAGGGGCTGTTATTTTGGGAGGATTATTTCCCAGGTTTGGTGCTGCTGAGTTTGAGTCCGCATTGACTGCAGGATCCGTACTTGTTTGGCCAGGCGTCCCTCCTTGCAGAGTTGGAAGAACAGCTTTGATTTTATCTACAGACTTGACCAAGGCCTGTAGTATAGCCTCTAAAGTGTCGATGCGTTGGCGATCGCTGGAACCACCTTGATTGTTGTCCGTCATGAACACCGTCCTTACATGAGGAGAGATAGAAGGAACGGTGGAAGATGTGCCCTCCGAGTCATAACCATGCCCCGAGAAGTCATCGGGGTAAGTGGGAATGTTCTTTTCGGGTTCGGACTCGGAGGGAACGGTACCCCCAGCTTCAGAGCTTGCTTCGTTTTGAGAGTCATGGATGTCCTCAGGGACATCAGCGTTTGTACCTGATGGGAGAATTGTTTGTGCGGGCTCGGCTCCTTGAAACATCGAATTGTTGTGGATGTTCGGAGGAGTGCTACCCCCAGTTCCCTCAACCCCCAGCGATGTGGATGATGAATTTCCCATCGCGGTAAATTTTGTCTTTGAACGGGTGTGTTGGAATACACCGGTAGAGGACAACCGTTTAGACGATAGTTTCTTAGCTGTAGTGGTTGATATCTTGGGACTGGAGATGCTTGTCTTTTTTCTCCTCCATTCGGCGGGGACCTTCTGAGCGGAATTACAGGAGGCTACCGGAGGTGCCTCATTTTCTGAGCTCGGATGTTGTAGTCTTTGGAAGACGGATGGCCGATCTTCCGTCATCGCTATGTTATTGCAACAGCAGTTGACGATGATTTGGGTGCAGCAATGCCCAAGCGTGGACTCTTTGCATGCCGACACTCCTCCTATTTCCTTGAATTTATGGAGGATCGCCTCCCTCAAGTCGGAAGAACCACTCTGTCCTTTTGCCATCGGGGCTGGACTTGAGCGGTTGTAAACAACTTCCCATCCGAAGCCCGTGTGATAGTCAACGGGACGCCCCGATAGTCAGAGGTTGGGACAGCTGACTGGGCCTGATGAGCCCGCGCTGCCCTAGACTTCCTCCTTTTAGCACTTACGGGTGTGTAATAGGAGGAGTCCAAGTTGAGTGCCACAGAGTCTGGCTTATCATCCAGAGAATCATCAGGGTCAGGACCGCATGAGAGACGGTCGAAGACTGATCGAGAGAAGCGTGAAACGGATGCTATGCGGCTAGGGTTGGGTACCGTACAGGCTGTCTGCATGCGGTTGTCTTCTGCCGTTGGACGAATTATTTTTGTGCGGCTAGGAGTCACGACCGTACAGGCTGGCCGCATGCGATTGGCAATATTGACCGCATGGGTTTTCTGCAAGCGATTGACTCCCACAGTCGCATGAGTTTCATTCGTATGGTTGGCAACTGTAGCCGTATAAGCTATGCGGCTGACAGATATGGCCGCATGAGTTTTCTTCATGCGGTTGGAGGATGTAGCCGCATGAGCTTTCTCCCTGCAGCTGAAGGATGTAGCCGCATGAGCTTTGTCTCTGCGGCTGATGACCTTATGCGGCTTGGATCTCATAAAGTTCCTCTTTGCCCCTGCAAGTCCAGCATCATAGTGTTTTCTTCTGCCGGACTTGGGGACAGCAGAGTTGTCTACGATCTGAAGTGGGGCCGCAGGGGAATCTTGCTCGCCGTCTTGAACAGCAGAGGGTGTCTTTGCAAGAGCTTCAGCAGAAACGAAGGATCGGGGTCTCCACTCCTTACGGGCATTCTTCGTGCGGGCTCGCTTCTGGACCGGGCCAGTGCTCTTGTCGGAGAGCATCTCTTTCAACGCCTGTTGGTCGAACCGGGCGACCATCTTTTGTTGAGTGGAGCCAAGCTGAGTTATATCCGATTGCATCACCAACTCCTCAGCCGTGGAGAAGTTAGTCCCCAATAGAGTCGCCATCGTGTTTGCCATGAAATATAAAAGAACAGAACAATTATCGGAGGACCGAACTTTTACTTCACGTTACAAACTCGCTTGTACAAAGAAAGCCTAGGGACGAAAACCTAGGTACAGCAGTCTAAGTACAATTGTTTATTTTAGATTCTGGGGGGTGACGATAGAGGCTCGGGAAGGCGACGGCAGCCCTGCCTTACTCCTTGGACGATCGGTATGCAGCCTTGGCTCCTTGTGAAAAGATGGTTGGCGTTGACGAAGAAATGCTCTTCTTGCTCCTCTGTTGCTCTTCTGGCTTCTCTCTCTCTCTCTGTATATTTTTTTCTGACTATTGGGGAGTCTCTCTGTATATACGTATTTCTCTCTCAAAAAATGTATATCTTACAAGGGAATGGCACCTTGCTATTTATAATAGTGGGATGTGATCATTAGGGTTGTCAATGATTAACTTTTGTAGATGGCGGCGGCTTGGGGATTGGTCCGTCATGGCCATTCGTTTTGATTATGATGAATCTGGGCCATTAGGTGCAGATTACACCAAATCCAATGAGCAATTAATGCTGATTAGAATAAATCTTCCTTATAATGATTTTCTGATATCTGCGAAAAAATCAGATCTATTCTTCTGCCACGTGTCCCAGATTATTGGGATTTGACCCAATCTTTAATGGCAGCAAATCTGAGGAATTAATCGATTTAGGACACGTGTCCTAGGAGCTGATGGGGGGTCTGGACCGCATGACTAATGAGCCATATATGAATGTGAGCCGCATATGGTTAAGCCTACGTGTCAGGACTGCGTGGGCAGTGTCCCTCACCTGAGCCCTCGAACCACAGGGGGGTAATTCTTGTGGGCCGTATAGGTACATATCCGCTTGGGCCGCATGGACATGATCCTCTTGAACCGCATGAGAAGTCCTCGCTCGAGCCGCATGAGACTTTCATGACCTGAGCCGCATATGATGGATTCTCTCTGAGCCGCATGGGAAGTCCTTTGCTCGAGCCGCATGAGGCTTCTATGGCCTGAGCTGCATAGGATTTATTCTGAGCTGCATGAGAAGTGAGTCGCATACGAACTCCCACGTGGCAAGGCCACGTGACATTTTTATGGCTCTCGGGGGATTTGTGTCAGAGATTTCTTTTCTCTTCCCTAGAGATTCATCATTTATGACAGAGTCATAATTACCTGCCTTTGGTGTCAGGGCTGTCAACTTTTCAGAGGGGTCAGCCGTCACAGCAATTAATGCAGCATGGGTGGAGGGGAGCACTATCAGGCCACGTGTCTTCTGAGCCGCATGTAATGCCCTGGGCCGCATAGCTTCCTATGCCGTATGACTCCCTGAGCCGCATGCGTTTTCTGAGCCGTATGGATCTTTCCTGGCCGCATGAGTCATTTTTTTTAGTATTTTCCATGCTTCTACAGGGGCATCTACATCGGCCGAGATATATTCCTCCAGCTCTTCATCTGTAAGCACTGGAGTAGGATCGGGAGGGTCCACCACAGCGCTGATCTGGGAGTCCGAGAGGACTACCTGGGCCTTCTCTGGCTGCTGGGATGGCGGCGGCTTGCCCTTGAGACGCACCTTCAGAGGTACTTCCGTTGTGCTTTCGGTGGTTAACGCCTTCCACTGTAGTTTGGCCACAAGGGGAGCCGATGTTTGAGGCAGCTTTCCCTTGAGCCGTATCTTCAGGGAAGCTTCAGGAGCAACTGGTGCCTTCCCGGGTAGCTTAATGCTCATGGGGGGCAACTTATGAGGCAGTTTGCCTTTGAGTCGGATCTTCAAAGGAGCATCGGAAGTGACCTCGGGCTCCATGTCCGGCTCTGCTGCCGTTCCTGCTTCGTCGTCAGCATCATTGGCCTCCTCCTCGTCAGGTGACTTGTATAAGTCGGCATCGGTGAAGTAGGCTTCAATCCCTTTGAAAGGGTCAATGTCCGCGAACTTCGTACGGATGACGTTGTTGGTGGACACGTACTTCATACAGAATGTTGTAGTTGACTTCAGCGTCCACGACATAACAAGTGACCTCGGTTCTGAGGTTACCGATATGGTACTTTAGTCGTATTTTGCCCAGTGGTTCGCTTTTGCTAGCGTTGAAGCCACTGATTGTTGTGTTGGAGGGCGCCAGTCGGTACATTAGGATCCCCAGTGTTGAGAGCAGCGTCTTCGGGATGATGCTGAGGGAAGACCCCGGATCGATCTGAATCCGCTTCACCTTGACTGAACCGATGTACCCTGTATAATACAGCGGCCTGTTGTGTCGATTGTGCTTGAGCAGCATGTCCTGTTTGGTGAAGGTTATATTGGGGATAACCTCCTCCGTACAGTGACAGTGCTTGCACACAGTCGGAAGATCTTCAGGCTGCTTGACCTGACTGAGAAAGGATTCAGCATCCTTCAGAGCTTCGCAGAGAGCTTCTCGAGAGTCTTTGGAAAGACGAAGGAGCTCGAACAGAGATAGGCGGGCAGGGGCCAGTTGTGCCAGTATGTCAAAGTTGTGGGGCTTCGCTAGCCCCGAAGCATTCTCTTTTTGTAGAGGCCTGTCGAAGCGGGCCTCTATCTGCTTCTGCTTATTGGCTGCTGAGGGCTTAGACGGGCCCTCGTCCTGGACAGCAGGGACGGTGCCAGGAGGCACCACCTCGTCGACAGCTTCGTCGGGTTGGACGTTCTGTTGTGAACGTGTCTGCACAGGAAATGCCTCTTCCGCTGAAGAAGAGACCGTGCGACAAGACTTGATCTTCCTGCCTTTGGACTTGGAGGTAGGGCGTACCTCCGGTTGAGTCACCTCGGAGACGAAATCGGGGTGAACCGACAGGATCTCTCCCCGAGATGTGGTGAGTGGGATGAGTCCACTCACATTGTCACGGGTTGGTGGTAAGTTAACCACCTCCATTGTCGCCTTAGGGATGGGGACGACGCCATCCTGTGTTGTAGTCGGCGACAGGGTGCCAAACTGGAGTGACACCACGTTGGCTGACACCATCTTCTCCTCGTAGTCGACGGAGATTATATCCGCGTTGATCATGCACTGGATGTAATTCTTGAGGACATAGCAGTCCTTGGTTGGATGTCCGACAAACTGATGGTAGTGACAGTACCTCGGGTTGTCCACTTTCCCAACCTCATCGGGACGCTTTGGGTCCGGAAGCTTGATCTTGTCACCCTGCTTCAGTATCTCAAAGAGCTGCAGGGTGTCTTCGTCGTTGAACGAATAAACCTCCTTCGGACTTGGTGCAAGTGGAGGATTCTGAGTAGGTGCTGATGCACCTTTTGAGGCATTGACAGTCAATGCCTGCTTCCCCTTTGTTTCTCGTCCGGGGTTGTTGTTTGCAGGCTATTTTCCCTTGTCCTCGAAGGCAGGGAAACTGACTCCCAGAAGACGAGCGTTGGCTGCCTTCTTCTCCGCGGCTTCTACTTCAATGATCAAGGAGCTCCAGTCGGGAGGAGGAGTAGAGTTGAGCCAGAGCTTGACTACAGGCAGCATGTTCATGCTGCAGGAGGAGAGAAGCGCATGTTCTGGCATGTCCAGGGGCAGTCTGAAGCAAGCTTGTCGGAAGCGTTCGATGAACACTCAAACTGTTTCCTTCTCCTTCTGGTGTATCTCTATAAGGGACGCCATTGTCATATCCTTCCCGCCGTCGTAGAAACGGTCGAGAAAGCGGCGCGTCAGGTCATCGAAGGAAGATATTGAATTGTCGGAGAGGCTGCAGTACCAGTCGTACGCTACTCCTTTCAGTGCCCCAACAAATATGCTGGTAAGTAGTGCGTCCTCCTTCGGAAGATGTCCCGTCTGAGACTAGAAATACGTCAGGTAGCGACGCAGAGAGTCCTTTCCATCATATGGCATCAGTGTTTGTGGTTTATACTTAGGAGGATAAACCACCTTGTTCCACTCGAGGGGATAAGGCTGGAGGATGCCCATTTTCTGGCGCTCATCTTGTCTCGTCTTGGACTCAAAGCACTTGCGCAGGTCCCTGATCATCTCGACCACGCCTTCCGTGGAGCTGGGAGTCGGGGAAGGTGGTACCACCGGATGTTGAGCATTTGAGGGCTCTGACGTCCGAGGTGCTTTTCGGCGATCTGCGTCCGAGGATACCCGTTGAAGGGGTACACTCGACTCTCCATTGGCCCCTGGATCGGGACCGGTAGAAGGTGTCCTAGTCAAAGCTGACAGTATCTCAAACACTGCTTGAGTCAGTGTTTGCATGGAGGCAGAGAGGGTTTTGAGTCCTTCCTCCAGGGTATCTATGCGCTGGACGAGGTCTGTTGGAGCCGCATCAGACTCGACATCAGCCCCAGTCACATTTACTGTCATGACGCAGCCGGGAGTGGATGGATAGGTTGAGGCCTCACTCTCGGCCTCACTCTCTTGTAGGGGAGTTGCCTCTCCTGGAGCTTCGTCTTGGCTACCCCCGGCTATGTTCGGGAGAACATTCACCACGGGCGCATCTGCAAGGGCCTGATTACCCTCAGCTCCGTCTTGAGGGGCCTCTTCGTCTTCGGAACTCGGGTTCGCAGATGCTAGACTACCCCCAGCTATGTTCTGGGGATATCCTCATCTTCAGGGGCCTCTGGGAGGCTGATTTTGCCTCGAGGATCTGCCCCAGGTGTGCTTTGGACACACTCGTCTTCGGAAGGAGGCTCCACAAGGGTCTGACTACCCCCAGCTTCTTCCAAGATCTTCTTCCTCCCTCGAGTGCCTTCGAACACTCCGGAGGACGAGACAGCTGTCTTGGTTTTCCTCGGCTGGCTTTTAGACAAGGAAGAGGAACTGCCAGTCGCCTTTCGAACTGACGAGGAGTTGGAGATCACGTTGCATGAAGCAACCATTGGTTCTTCTTCTGTTGACACCTTCTTCCCGAGGTAATGTCGGAGGAGTGTCGATGGTTGCAGCCGCTGGAACACCGACTGCCTTGGTGGGACTGCCGCTTTGCAACAGCAGTTGATGGTGACCACAGAACAAGTATGCCCCGTGAGAGGCGCATCGTGCTTGTCAGTCAACTCTCCTGATCGGCGCTTGTGAGTGATCACGTTACGCAGATCGTTGGAGGAGAGTGCCACCTTCGTACCCCCTTCAGGCGCATGGCAAGGCCAAGCACCGGGGTGGTCAAGTGAGTGTTGCACCCCCTGATCTAATACCAAACAGGCATCCCGTTCAGATGTGGGGGAACCACAACATTTGGAGTGACTTGAACGGACCTCAAACGCACAACCAGAGGAGGCGCGGGAGTTCAAGACCACTAGATTTGCCTTACTCGACTTGGTTGTGCACTCAGTAAATGCGCCCAAGTGAGACAAGGACTTTAAAGGTCAGCTCGTTCTAGGTGCCGCAGCACTCGAGTCGACCTTGTACAACTTACCATCAGCAGCGCGCATGATTGTGAGCACATGCTTCTGGCTTGTTGCTGGCATAGCACGTTTTGGATGCATGGCCCGTGCAGCCTTGGACTTCTTCGTACCAAGCCGCTCGGGTGCGTAGTACTCAGAATCCAAATTCTCCTTGCCACTACAGCGAGTGAGTCTGTCAAAGACAGAGACCTTCTGTGGCGCATCAGAGGTGATGCGTGGGGCATTAGCTGCGCCCCTGCTCCGTCGATGCATCTTCCTCGCCTGAGAGGGAGATGGCTGGGGAACGTGGTTAGCCGCACGTTTCCCCGAGAGATGCGCTGCACCAGCGGGCGCATCTTGGTTGCTGAGGATGTCAGCCGAAACTGAAGGCTGGATTGGCGCATCCCCTTCGGTGGTGGTACCCGAGGCGTCGACCTTGCGCACCCAGACTCGGCGGGTCTTCTTCGGCTTCGGCAGCCGCTTCGAAGGACTCGTACTTCCTTCAGAGATGAACTCCTCATACGCCTGTTGATTGAGGCGTACGACCAGCGTCTTGTGGGAGGAGCCCACCTTCACGTCGTCGGATTGTGACACAGCTTTCTCGGTGGAGGAGAAAGAGGTCCCCAGCAGAGTCGCCAGCTTGAAAATTCTTTGATTGTAAATTTCAATACAAACAGAACAGTGTTACAATATAGGACTTAGACGTAGTCCTAGGAGTACACTTTTGTTTAATCTGGGTTCCTTGTGCCAATGGAGCGAGTGGTAATGCGTTGACTCTGTTGACGATCTGACGACGGTTATCGGTTCTCTGATGGTCTGGATTGCTCTGGGTGCTGGAGCTTGCTGAGAGGAGGAAGACGTTGAGTGTCTGTATCTGCCTCTCTGATGGCACGAAGTCTCTATCTGTTCGTTGTAGAGGTTGATATGTGTGCACGTAGGTTGGTCCGTCGGAAAAAAGGAAATGATCCCTCCATTTATAGTTTTGTAGGCTGGCTGCTCATGCGCGCATGTAGGATGTGCCTGTACGCGGGGACGCCATGTGTTGATTGCTGATGGAGGCGCATGGACGATGTGCCCTGATCGAGGGGTTGACTTCTTCATATTGCTGTTGTGAGCCGGCACGTAGCAGAGAAGAAGATCTTTCTGTTGCTGAGATCTTGGATGAGTTGAGTCAAAGGACATGTGTCATCGACCCATGGCTCGGAGATTTCGAATTTGGTGAGAGGAATGATCTGGTAGGATGCGCCTGAGATTGGGCGCATGAGGAGACTTTGGCTCGTAACCTTTAGGGGTCGCGAACCATTCTGGGCGCATGTCTTTCGAGGCGCATGCAGAGCTTCAGTAATGACTTTACTCCTGTCTTTTGGGATCAGGGAGAAGTCGAGGCACATGGCTTTTGAGGCGCATGTAGATTTGGGCGCATGGCCGCGAAGGCGCATGCGAGACCACGTGGCAGTAGCCGTCGGAGGAAAGTAATGATGATGCTGACGTTGGCGATGCTTCGTCTTCTAAAAAAGCTGTCGACTGTTCAGACTTTGGGAGACGTGCTCCCAACTCTGTCAGTAGCATTTAATGTTTGTGACATTCGATGAACAGCTGAGTGGGCGCGTCGGTTGGCGTTCCACTAGGCACATGGGGACGCATGAGGGCACCTCCCCTGTGATGCGCTTGGTGTTGAAAGGCGCATCGGTATGATGCGCTTGATGTTGAAGGGCGCGTCTATGTGATGCACGGTCTGGTCGGGGCATCCACTTCGTGAGATGTCTTTGATGGTGCAACTGTTACGTTCTTCGAGTGCTTTAAATAGCCGTTTTGACTTGGCTGAATTCGAAGCGTCCGGTTCATCCATTTAATACAAATTTATTGCACAGAATTCGAAGAGCCATCCACTTGGCGCATGGGTTTGATTTGCCCAGCCTATAAATAGTGGCATGGAGAGAGGGTTTGCCTCTCGTTCTCTCACATCTTTCCGACATGAACTTGTGTACTCGAATGCATTCTATTGATGAGATGCTCCCGAGGGTGAAGATGTGACGCAATGTCTTTGTTGATGCACTTGAAGGTGACTGTTATATCCAAAAGTCGGGGTCGAGGGCTTCTAAGGCAGGCAGAAGGTGCCTGTTACATCCAAAGATAGGGATGCTCGAGCCTCGTCTTCGTTGTGTAGGAAGAGCCGTAGATCGGAATGGCGGTGCCGCAGCTTTGGTGGCTCTTTCTTCCTTCAAAATGGGTGTAGCCCATTCTGGTTGTGTTGAAAGCTGCTCCTTTGGCCGCGGTTTCGATCACGGTCTTCCTTGGTGTTTGGAGGCTCTTTCGAAGCCTTCCCTGGCCACAGGTTGGCTTGTGGTTCTTTTACCTTCCTGGGCTAGAGGGTTGATTGCCACCCTCGTTCTGCTCATAAATGCTTCATTAGTCGAAGCATTTAGACGGCGGTGAGCCTGGCTGGAAGAGCGGCACATAACTGGGCTGCTGAAGGGATGCACATAACTGAGCTGCCAAAGGGATGCACATAACTGAGCTGCTGAAAGGATGCGCCTTGCTGAGGGCGCATGGTGGGATACGCCTGGCCGATGGCGCATGTTGATTGATGCGCCTTCTTGAGGGCGCATGTTGATTGATGCACCTTCTTTAGGGCGCATGTTGGCTGCTGGCTGTAGACTTAGATCTTTTCTTTGTAGAAATTCTCCTTTGTACAGTCTTTTTTAGACATGTAATAGACTTTTATATGTTGAATAAAAAAAGTCCTTTTTCAATGTCTATATTTGTTGCTTTTTGCTGTGAAGTACTTTGTGCAAGCTCTAGCGCATGTAGTCTGGTGCATAGACTTTCTGGTTCTGAAATTCCATGCTTCTATATATATATATATATATATATATATATATATATATATATATATATATATATATATATATATAGCCGCTGGGGGTCGATGGAACGGCTCAAGCCATGGCCAAGTGGACACGGGTCCACATCCTGACGAGCTCGCCCAGAAATGGACGGCTCGATTGCGAGCCGATTTCATGGTTCGGCTAAAGGGAGCCGCCCTACTATGGAAACCCCATCTCTGACCAGTAAGCGCTGGCTGGCGCCTGCTAGACTGGTCCGGTCACTGATCAGTGGGCCCAGCAACGCTGACTGGTCAGCTGACTGGGTAATTCTTTTAGTTAATTGATTTAAAAATCAATTTTAGGCTAAAAAAATCCTAAAAATATCAAAATAAATCCAGAAAAAATCTAAAATAAGATATAACATATTTTTAACCTCCTAGAATTGAAATAAAATACTGAGTCTCAAAATAGCTCTAATTGACCCTATAGTAAAATCTTGAAGGTCATTAAAAATACTAAAGCCTAATAATTAAATATCTAAAATTATAATAAAATATATAATAGCTAAATAATACTTGTAGAAGCTACCTAGGGGCCGTATGACCACAGTATGCTCATAGCTCCCTTATGAGCTTAGGCATGACCTCCTAATGACCATAGAAGTTAATTGTAATCTAATCAATAAAATAAAAAAATCCTTAATTTTCTCATCTGGGGATAGATGCCACAGTGGTGCTCTACCTACTATGGACCTCAAGATATAGTGAGAGTAGACTTGAAGATCGTAGCTCAGGAGGGACTAGTTCCAGTAAAAGAGACACTACTAGTAGCGACTGGGGGTAGGGGAGCGGAGGGAGGGGGACATGGGGTGTTGGTGGTCGGGGCGGGGGAGGAGAGGGGGTTTAGGGTAGGGCGGCGGGTGGGGAGGTCGGGCCGGGGGGTCTTGTCGGTCGGAGGGGAGGAGAGGGGGGTGGGGGCCAGGCCGTAGAGGGGGGTGGGGGCCCGCCGTGGAGGGGGGTGGGGGCCCGGCCGTGGAGGGGGGTTTAGGGTGGGGGTCGACGGGTGGAGAGGTCACGGAGGGGGGGTAGGCGACCGGAGGTGGGCCAGGGTTTAATATTTTTCATATTTTTCTGTAATGCATGTATAAAAATGTAATGGCGGTCAAGATTGAGTTTTATGGCACGGTTAAGATTGATTTTTTTATGGCACGGTCAAGATTGATTTTTTTTTATATTTTTCTGTAATGCATGTATAAAAATGTTGAGAGTTCTTAGGCTGCAATCATGAGAGTCATGCTTGAAGTTATTTGTTTGTCATATTTAATAGACATCGATTGTGTAAACTATAAATTGTCAATGCATGTTTGGGTATCTTATTATGGGTATGATCCTTGTGGCATGTGGGCTTATGCTTACCGTGCTTACAATGAACTCGATTTGATAGATCCAATCCATGTAGAAAGAAGTTGTACAGTTTTGAAAGCGAACTATCAGATTTTGGACCACGATGTAAACGGAGTGTAGTAAATAGGATTATTTAGGATTAGGATCTCACATAATAGTGGATATTCGGATTTTGGGCTCAAATTGTCCAATACTAAGGTTTGGGTCTGGAAGTCATTGTTCATTAGCCGAACAGTAATTTTGGATCAAAATTTTAATCCTAACATTGGACATTTTTAATCCTAACATCGGTATCGAACTAGTTCACGGTATCGATATCGGTATCGGACTATTTCTATGAGTATCGGTATCGGATCGGTATCGAACTATTTATATGAGTATCGGTATCGGACTATTTCTATAAGTATCGGTATCTAAATCCTAACCCAAACCCTAAAACCCTAACCCTAACCCTATGAGTATCGGTATCTAAACCCTAATCCTATAAGTTTCGGTATCTAAACCCTGTTTATATGAGTATCGGTATCGGACTATTTATATGAGTATCGGTATTGGACTATTTCTATGAGTATTGGTCAGAGAGGTGGCCTTCTTGAGAAGCAGGGGAAGTAGAGCAACGAAGTAGAGGGGGGTCGGTATCGGACTATATATTTTTAATTGCAATTCTGTTTACTGTCTTATGATGCAAATTTTCACATCCAATCTGCGATGGATCGTTACTTCATTGATCGTACATGGATGTACAAATGACAACATGAGAGCAGAATAGATATGAGTAACGATTTTTAGGTAGGCATAGAAGTATTTCTTAAGTATGCCATGAGCAAAGCTCAGTACATGGACGGTAACAAAATCAAGTGTCCATGTGGTAATTGTCGCAATAGAGGTTACGAAGAAGTGGTGACTATGAGAGATTATTTGACCTATAAGGGTTTCGTACGCGATTACGGCCTGTGGTCATCGCAAGGTGAACTATATACGAAAATAACGGCTGCGGAAGCTGCTACTTATGTTTCTGATGATTATGTTGCAACAAATTTTTTCATCGTAGACGGCGGATGCTCTATTGATTATGGAGACCTTTAGAATCTTGCACGAGATATGGTGTACGATACGGCATGGCCTAATTTTGATCCGGAGGATCCTAATCCCGAGACGAAGGAGTTCTATGATATGTTTCAGGATGAAGATACTCCTCTATATCCTGGTTGTGAGACTCATTCTGTACTGTCAGAGACGATGCGGTTGTTGAACATAAAGTCTGATTTTAACTTGCCACAAGCTTGCTATGACCGGATCACACAACTAATCAAGGAGGTGTTACCGAAGGAATCCAAAGAGCTCCCAAAAAACTTCTACAAGTCAAAGATGATGGTCTGACCACTAAGACTGGGGTATGAGAAGATAGATTATTTCGTAACGAATGCATGTTGTACAACAAGGAGAACGATATAGAAAGTTGCAGTTTCTGTAATGTGGATCGTTACAAGCCAGTGCAGGAAAATAAAATTCAACTAGAAAACGACGTCCTTATAAGTATATGCATTACTTGTCGATCACGAAGCGGTTGCAGAGGATGTATATGTCTCTGAATACAGTAGAACACATGACGTAGCACAACGAAGAACGCACAAAGGATGATGAAGAATTGTCACATCCTTTGGATGGAGAGGCGTGGAAATATTTTGATTTGTGTCATCCAAATTTTGCTACAGAGCCTAGAAATGTACGTCTGGTTCTATGTTTTGATGGCTTTGCCCCTTTCGGGCAGTCAGGATCTCAATACTCCTATTGGCCGGTCATTCTTACCCCTTACAATCTGCTACCATAGATGTGTATGAAGACTCCTTATATGTTCTTGACAGCTATCATACCCTGCCCTAAAAGTCTGACAAAGAATATCGATATATATTTACAATCGTTGGTGGATGAGCTGAAACAGCTGTGGGAGATCGACGTCGCGACCTATGATATTTTTAGGAAACAGAACTTTCAGATGAGAGCTTCACTGATGTGGACAATCAATGATTTTTTAGCATACGATGTGCTGTCATGATGGAGTACTCACGATACCATGTCTTGTCCGATATGCATGGAAAATAGTAAGGCGTTCCACCTTAAGCATGGAGGAAAAACTTCTTTCTTTGACTATCACCATTAATTTCTGCCCGCGAGTCATCCTTGGAGAAAGAACAAGGACACATTCAGAGCTGGAAAACAGGAATTTTCTCATCCGCCTGCCAGATTGTCGGGATATGATATTTGGAAAGATGTAAAGGATTTTTCCACCGTAATAGAAGATCCATCGAACAATCGTGTCGAGGGGTTTGGACAAAGCCATAACTGGACCAAACGGAGTATCTTATGGGACTTGCCTTATTGGAAAGATAATCTTATAAGCCATAATCTTGATGTCATGCATATCGAAAAGAATATGTTCGATAATGTCTTCAATACCATCATGGATATTAAAGGAAAGACGAAGGACAATTCAAAAGCAAGACAAGGAAAAACCAATATATGTAAGCATCATTATCTAAACTTGATACAAAGGAGAGCTGGTGGACAATTAACTATGCCGATAGCGCAATACACATTGAGCAAGGAAAATAGATTAATAATCTGCAAGTGGATATCTACTTTAAGATTTCTCGACGGCTATGCGTCGAATTTGTCTAGATGCGTTGATCTCAATGAACACAAGCTAACGGGAATGAAAAGTCACGACTGCCAGGTATTTATGGAAAGATTACTGCCTATTGCTTTGAGAGAGATGTTGCCTTCTGCTATATGGGTTCCGTTGGCCGAGCTATCTACATTCTTCGGGAATATTTGTTCAACTAAGTTGACGGTACAACATATGCTTGAACTTGAGGAGAAGATTGTCTTAACAATTTGCAAGTTAGAGAAAATATTTCCACCGGGCTTCTTCGACAGCATGGAGCATCTACCGATTCATCTACCATATGAACCCCGTGTCGGTGCATTTGTTCATTATCGATGGATGTACCCATTTGAAATGTAAATAAAAATCGATACAATTTAAGTAGAATTTAAGTGGATTTTAAAATTCATTGTTAATTCTCAAGATAATTTGTCTCTCTAGGTACCTACACCATCTAAAAGAAGAAAGTTGGCAACAAGGCTCATATAGAGGCTTCGATATACGAAGCATATCTTATCCAGGAGGTATCAAACTTCTTCTCCATTTATTTCGATACTCATGTCTAGACAAATCGAAATATACCTCAAAGGAATGACGAAGACATTGAGGATGGAGGTATATTCAATGTAAGGGGCAAGCCTATTGGGGCTAGTAAGAAATGGTGGTTGACTGACGATGAGTATGATGCCCCTAACCGATATGTCTTGTTAAATTATGACATACAAAAAGTGAGAGATTTGGAGAAGTAAGTGACTACACTTACACTTGTTATAATCTCTAATTTGGTGAAGTGACTACACTTATTTTTATTCTCTCTAACAGTTTATTTAGAGATGAAGTCAAAATGAGGACACCCGATATTACCGATGAGGGACTTCAAAGAGAGGTTGATTGTACCTTTCCGTCCTGGTTTCGTAAATACGTAAGTAACTGAGATAATATGTTATGCGGCTACCATTAAAATATATGCAGCTGAAATATTTAAATTATCAATATTTTTTTACAGATTTTATGGCCTGAAACAACAAATGAGAGCATTCATTATTTGGCATTGGGATCGAAGAAGCATGCAAAGACTTGGCCAGGCTATGTCATTAATGGCTTCAAGTTTAAGGCAACTCATAATGCTATAAATGTCGAATTTCTTAATGACGGCTTCAGTACCAAGGATTCTGGTGTTTGCATAAAAGGTACCATCTATGACGACAAGCCAGACTTTGACTATTATGGAGTGCTTTGGGATATTGTAGATTTATAATATACTGCCCCATACGATATGCATATTATGATGTTCAAATGTGAGTGGTTCGATAAGACACCAAATATCGGTTGGAGAATCGATAAACAATTTAGATTCGTCGATATAAATCATCGCAGGAGGTATAGAGGATCCGACACGTTTGCGATAGCAAGTCAGGCTGTTCAAGTCTACTATACAAGCTACCCAAGGCATCGTAGAGATCGATTTGACTAGTGGGCAGTATACAAGATTAAATCTAGAAATACATTCAATGTTGGAGACCCAGCATACCAAGAGGACCAGATCGAAAAGTCCCAATACTTGGGACAACAGTCGGATACCATGGATGTTAAAGATATTGTTAAGGAAAATAGAGGGGAGAAAGAGGTTGATACACAAGACTTAGCTGCCAACAAGGGAAGAAAGAGACGTCTTGTCCCAAGTATTGAGGCTGAAGAAGAAGAAGAAGAAGAAGAAGAACTTGATAAGGATGATGATACAGATGATGTCGATATTGAGGATGAGGATGAGGATGAAGACGAGGTCGAGGACGAAGACGATGACGATGACGATAATTATGTTAAATATCGGTATATATTAAAAACACTTCCAATTAAGTTAGTGAATTTACTTTTACCTCATAAAAATACTTTCTACTAATTAACTTAGTGAATTTAGTTTGACCTCATAAAAGCACTTACAACTAACTTAGTGAATTCAGTTTAAACTTCTGCATTCTTATTTCAGTTCATGCTTTTATCGTTCGATCATCTACTTATTGTATGATTTTTTTTGTAGATGGCACTCCTAGTCCTTTTCGTCGCGGCGGCACTCGTCGCCCTGCTGGTGGTATATATAATTTAGTTTAGTTTTATATTCATTTACACTTCTATATTGTTAATTATGTTTATGTGTTCTATTTACAGGCTATGGTGGCTAGCACTAGTCGTGGTAGTGGTGCTGGTCGTAGTGCTGGTGGTGTTGGTGGTGGTGCTGGTGCTGGTGGTCCTGGTTGTGGGCATGGTCGTGGTGGTGGTGCTGGTGGTAGTGGTCGTGGTCGCCTTCAACATTCCCGGGATGTGACCCCATCTAGCAATCCCGACCCGGAGAGTACCCTGGGCACAGACTCATCCCGTCGTCGATCAACCCCGAGGCTATCGTCAACTTCGTCGAGGCCTGCGACTCCATCCGCTGACGGATCTGCTCGACCAGCAAATCCACCAGTTACTGTACGGTGGGCCCCGGAGTACCCCCGGACTCAGTTACATCCGATTACTGGTGAGTATATGCACGGAGCCGCAGATCCTCCGACGCCACCAGAGAGGCCGATGGGTGAGTTCCGACGAGAGCTATGGCCCGCGGGTGAATCGTAAGTAAATTTAAGTTAATTTATTAAATTTGTTTCATTTATTCAAGTTAATAATCCAGTCGTTGCTTCTTTGTAGATTTTTTTTCGTGGGATGCTACCAGGATTCTAGGAAATATTATCCGGGATAACTACCATAGCTCCTACCTCAATTTTTATGACGGGCCCCTGGACTTGCAGTACGTCTGGCTTGACTAGATGAGGGTATATATATATATATATATATATATATATATATATATATATATATATCTTGTAGTTAATTATTAATTACTCTTTAATCCACTATTTTTTTAATTATGTGATAATTGAATTTGTATGTCAGAGGACTTTCTGGTGCCCCCCCATCGCGAGGAGGCGATCCGCTGGACCTACAGAAGCGCTGCCGGAAAGAAGATACGGATGCGGTGTATGCCCTTCGCTCGGGGCATTCGAAGAAGGATTGTATCTGGCAGGAGTATTATAATCAGATCTTGGAGAAGATGGATACTCCTGCGTACAAGCAAAAAATGAAGGCGAATCGGCGGGCCGCGGGTGGATCAAGGCCCCTCGCAGCGACGCATGCAGATCTGGTGAGATACCGCAAATTTATTCCACTATCTAATTCGGTACTATTAATATACGAAGTTAATTAAATTCTACGAGTATTTTGTATGCAGGCCCAACGGGCGGTAAAGGAGAAAAAAAGGCGGACTCGGTCACCATGCACGATGTATTCTAGTATACACATAAGAGGCGGAAGGACGGGAGCTTCATCGACGAGAGGGCCAAGGAGACTGATGTAAGTACTTACGTTTATGAGATTTATGTTAGAATTAAAAGTATTCTGACTATAACTTAGGTAAACTTAGGATTCAAACTATAACTTAGGTAAACTTAGGATTCAGACTATAACTTAAAAAAACTTATAGTAGAAACACGTTCATTGGATAGGCAGCGTATCGTAAGGCCCTTAGACGGGTTCAGCCCCATGCTGCCGAGGATGTCGGCAAAATGATGCCCGTCCAGGCGTCCTCTTCTACGGCTGCTCGCTTCGACGACATGTTCGTAGATACCGTCGGCAGCTTTAGGAAAGGGCGCCTCTACGGATGCGGCTCCCTGGCATCGTTGCAGGCATCGATTTCGAGATTTCCACCGCCCCCGCCTTCTCCTCCTGCGACCCCGGTAGGCGATGATGTGAGGACACAGCTTGCGATTCTGACCGAGGCGGTGTCAGACTTGCGGGAGCATATGACCATATGCATGTACTATCCGTGTCTTTCTACTGCTCCCGTTTCTTCTGTTCTTGGTCCGTCTGCTCCCGGTTCTTCTGTTCTCGGTCCGTCTGCTGCTGCTCCCGGTGCTTCGAATATTCTCGGTCCTTCTTCCATCGGGGGTCTTTTTTTATCCTGCTGTCCCTCTGGTACCATCTCCTGCTGTGACGACACTCCTTGACATGATGTCGCCAGAGCAGCTACGCCAACTTTCGGGCCATGTCTTTGATACCCTGCCGGCACACATGGTGGAGAAGTATCTTCGTCAGGCGTAGCAGGGATTACCATCAGCGGACGATCCACCTCCTCCTTCTCATTGATGTTATTGTATTTGAATGTTTGGAAATGTTTTTTAAATGTTGAATATTTGTGAATTTCGGATATTGTCACATGGATATTGGTGAATGTTTGGGATAATAGTGGATATTTGGATATTAGTTTGTAATGGATGTTTGGATATTAGTGTGTGTTGTATGTTTGTTTGTGTGATGTATTTGTGATAGATATTTGTATATTGGTGTGTGATGTATATTGGTTTGTTGGTTTGTGTAAGGTGTGATGCATATTGTGATGTTTCGATGTTTCGAATGTTGTACGAACAGGGAATGCTCTATTTTATGCAAAAAAATTCAAAACTTTTACAGTTAGCGACAGACTTGCGTCTATCAAGCGACGGAAGGCAACGACTGAGTGACGGAATATCCATCGCTAACTGGAGAATTTTCAGTTAGCGACGGATATCAATGGATTAGCGACGGAATATCCGTCGACAAGGTTCTGGAACTATGAAGATTTCCAGAACATAGGCGACGGATATTCTGTCGCTAAGCTGTCACTACGTTGTCGCATTAGCGACTTATTTGTGACAATCGAGCGACGGATATCCCGTCGCTAATCCATCGCTCGGCTGTCGAGTATTAGCGACTATTAGCGACGGATTGGCGACGAATTTTGCGTATCAGAAACTCTCTGATGCGCGGTTACCAACGGACTTGTCCGTCGCTAAAAAGTAGTATCAGAAACTTCCTGATACTTGATTTGATGAAAATTCGTCGGCTAGCCGTCGCTAAATGTACGACTCTTGATGACTGCAATCCGTCGCTAAGCCGTCGAATGGCGACAGCCTAGTGACGGACTTTTTTTTAGCGACGGGCTATTTTTCGACGGTTTTTTCCAGCCAAATTCTGTCGGCTAGCCGTCGCTAAGTCAATTTGCCGACGGATTAGCGACGGATATGGCCGTCGCTAATTCGCTGTATTTTAGTAGTGATAATTTCAAAGGAGCTTCTAAAACAAATTAACTATGATGGAGAAAGCTAGAAATTTAAACAAATTGATCATGATAGGAAAGTGTACGTATCCATCCTTGAAGGAAAAGTATCAGTTTTTGAAGATCAAACGATTGATTGGGAAGGAAATGGTCGAAGATAGGAGGATATAAAGTTTTATCTATATTTCTCTATATTCAAATTCAAGGGGAAAAACATATATAGCTAACTCGGAGTTGATAAATGGATAATGAATCAGAAATTTTAGAAATAATTCCTTGACGTAAAACGGGAATTAAATAAACAATTCAGACTTATGATGTGAGGACGATATTTAAAGAGGGCAAAAAATTTGAACAGTTTATCAAGATTAGAGCATCAATTCTAGGAAGGCCTAACGTACCAAGTGAATAGTCTACCCACCTTAGGTCCTATCATCATATCAAAACACAAGGGTATATCCCTCTATGAAAATTCTCAAGTTAACTAATAGAGTTTAGAATTCAAGGAATCCCGGGCTAAATCATATGGCGTACTAAGCAATCTTAACTAACAAACGGTCTCGAATAAGGGACTCCTAGTCCTAGTCATCCTCCTAAATCAATTCAATCCTAATGTGAATGAACATTTCCTAATCGCAGGCTTGCAGTAGTACGACTAATATGGTACTACCATGAGTTCGCATAATTATTACGAAGACTGACCTGCATGGGCCACCACAAAAACTAGTCACGACCCGCACCCGCTTTTTGGGTTACGAGTGCATGTCCAAGCCAGCCTACGTCGCAGTATCGGCGGTAGAACGCTGTCAAGCCACAATACTCAAAATCTTAAATAATGTTCATTCATAATAACTAAATTAAATTATAACATTCAAAGATTTACATTTGATACAAGGTACAATGTCTCATAATTTATAAGAACAACTGAATAAATACACAACTATCTAACTAATCTCTAAGTTTTGGCCTGCAAGTACACCCGTCTTCCTAATGCTAAGCGTAGTCACAGCTAACCTGAAAAATATTGGGTTATCCAGTCAGGATGGAACGAGTACAATTCATTGAGTGAAGTTCCAATATATAAAGACGACGATAAAATATAGGTTAGCCACTAAATACATGATTCAAAAATAAATAGGAAAAGACATGAGAAAACTAAACAGAAAATCAAAAATAAATGAATAAACCCAAAAGAAAATGCTTTCCAAGTGTTTAAAGTACCTTTAATATGTGATCGGTCTGGGATACTGCACCGCGAGGCCTACGAGGTCTACGAGGTCTACTTGCATAAAAATAAACAATGTCTACGAGGTATACTCACAGAAAAATAAACAATATCTACGAGGTCTACCTGCAGGAATTAAACAATGTCTACGAGGTCTACTTGGAGAAAATAAACACTGTCTACGAGATCTACAATGTCTAAGGTCAAATCACACATCCATGATACTTCTCATTCTCGACTCAATCAAAATATGACAGAATATAAAATGGAGACCAAAACCACATAAAGAATGACCAACAGTGAAATATAGTAAAACTCAATATCGAAAACAACCAACAAACTGTACTCGTCTGGGGTTCTTTGTTGGTGAAACCGATAATCCCGTTGTGTCCAGGATAGTCCAATTGGCTAGGTCGATATGAAGGAGTCCAAATTTGGAAAAAGAAATAGGAACACAATTAGCTACGATTTAGGATAACCTAAGGGAGATTTTTCTAACTTAGAGGAATGGTGACTATTTATTTAGAAATATATATATATAATTTTTATTATTTAGAGATCATTAAAAGAAACCTTTCACCTTACTAGGAGTAAAAGCCCAAATAAAATTATTTGCTTTCATTTTAAGAACAAGGGTCCAAAATATCCTTAGAAAATATAAACTTATTGGAATATTAGGCATATAAGCCCCAATACATATATATGTTGCTCAATGCTATTTCTAATAACCATCACCAATATGTATATTCTAAAAATAGGAACTAACAATTATTATTAGTTAAAAATTATGTATAAGTCTAATAAAATATTTTGAGAATAATTCTAAAAGCCCAACCATTTATATCCACGGTCCAATATATATATTGTATATAATAGTCCCCAAAATATATAGGTCCAAACCTATGGCCCAAATATATAAAATTATTTTTTATGACTTTAAATAAGAACTAAGGCAAATATTATTTTAGTTACAATATAATTTATAAAATTATTTAATATATCTATTTATTTCGTAAATGACAATAAAAATTAATGATATTAATAGTTACACATATATATAATATTAGAATAGAGCAACTAGTACTAGTAAAATAATGATCACAAACCTCTACTGTCCATAAATAATTAATCATATAAATTAATACTCATAACACCTATATGAAATAATAATAATAATAATAATAATATTATTATTATTATTATTATTATTATTATTATTATTATTATTATTATTATTATTTTAACAAAGCATTATTTTTCTTTTCGTTTAGCAATAATAATAAAATAATGAACCCTATTCCTGAGAGGAACCAGCACTAGTTTCTGCTGAGCCCACTCTTATTCCATGTGCTGATATTTTAGAAAAGCAAACAAACAATGGAAACAGCTGTCCACTACTCAGCATTCAATGCTCACTCAATTGTATACAGTAATAAATAGCCTCTTCTTAAATGGGGATAAGGAAAATGAAATAGAAAATAGAAAGAGAGAGAGAGAGAGAGAGAGAGAGAGAGAGAGAGAGGAGTGTTGGACTGAGAAATCGAGAGGAAGGAAGAGCGGGAGAGAGAGGGTTTGGAACTCACCGACTTTGGCTCGTGGCAGAAGGCTCGAACTTGTTGGTGTTTTTGCCTTTGGACTAGAAAAGATAGTCCCACATCGGCTACACCAAATGGTGAGTATCTCAATATAATGCATTGCTTGTGTTGAGGTGTGCACATGAGGTGTAGTGGGGCACAAGTTTGTGCCATGTGGAAGTATTTTTCTAGAAGGAAAAAGGATTAAATCCAACAAGGATGAAAGTTAATTTTTGTTGTGCGGACTCGGACTCGGACACGGACTCCAGGATGTCTCGTGCACACACGGGAGTGTTCGGGGGGTAGGCGTGGACTGGCACACTTCTATGCTGATTGTGGGATGATCTAAAATATCAAACTCTATTTTTGAGTATTGGTATTTTAGTCCCACGTCGGATAGGAGAAGAGGTGAAGTCTCAACTCCACTCTATAAATAGAGCCCCTTGGCCTCCTTTGAAAGATGCACCAAGAAGAGAGTTGAAGGAGTCTATTAAGTCCAGGAAGCCCGTTCAAGTCTCAAATATTGACTTACGAGCGTTCCAGAAGTTCTCCTGAACTTGCTGGTTCCTGGGAGCTTATCCGTACTGCGGGTATAGCTTTGAGCGCCGGTGTTCTACACCCCAGCGAGATCCGTTCCTCTTCTTCCTCCCTCTTTCTGTTGCCTTCGAGAATCTGAGACTCAACTGTTGTTGATCATCTCTTGTTGACTTCGAGAATACCGTCGCTTCTCTTTAGAAGTTATACGGTTCTGTTGCCTTCGAGAAACATTACGAAATAATCTTTTTAGATTCTCGTAATACAACATCACCTTCTTTAGGGTGTTGTTGCCGGAAACATTGTCTTTACAATTGTTTCTGTATTCGTGTTTTTCCATCGATTGTTCGTCTCGGGACTAACAATCTCAAAGCTATACGATTGGATGGAAAACACTCGTGCTTCGCTTGTCGATACCGGCTTTAACAAGTTGGAGAAATTCGACGGTGAACACTTCCAGATCTGGAAGCGAAAGGTGACTCTGAACCTTCAACTCGTGGATGTTGATCACGTGTTGGATGAGGAAGAACCAATCGTTCCAGCAACAGGATCTGCTGCTGTTCTGGCCGCTGCTACGAGCAAGCAGACGAAGTGGAAAAAGGATAACAGCATATGCAGGCTGCTGATCCTGAATTCCATGGAAGACTCTCTGGTCGAGTCCTACACAAAGAAGACTTCTGCCAAAGAGATCTGGGAGTCCGTAGGGAAGCTGTATGACGACGACGAGGCCCGGTCGAAGATGTTCATGGTTGAAAAATACCACAAATGGGTCTTTGAAGACGAGAAGACCATGCTGCCCCAAGTGAAAGAGTTTCTGAAGCTGCGCCAGAAACTGGAGGACGATAGCATGCCCCTCGTCGACAAGTTCGTCGTTGGAGGGATCGTGGCAAAACTTCCTCCAGGATGGAGCAACATCTATGCAAGGATGCATAGGAAGAAGATGGAGATTAGCCTGGATAATCTCCTCAGCAAGATTCATGTTGAGGACGAGATGCGCTCTCAACAGAAGTTGGACGCCCTATCCAAGCAACTAGCAACGGCGAATCTGGTTCAAGCCACCAGAGAGAACAAAGGGAAGCAGGCGGCTTCTCACCACAAGAAGAAGGACTTCTCGAATCTGAAAGTGAAGGGTCCAGGATTCAAGCAACAGAAGTCCAAGTCCCATGTGACTTGCTTCAACTGTGGCAAGAAGGGTCACTATAAAAGTGAATGCAAGTCCAAGCCCAAAGAGCAAGGTGAGCCTAACAAGGTTTCTTTGGTTACTAATCAGGTTGCCATATTAGCACAGGTTGCAACTGTGGGGGCAGACTTGGACTGGTGGATAGACACTGGCGTGACATGTCATGTCTGTTCAGACAAGGACTGGTTCGTCTCCCATGAGCCTACTTCCGAGAAAGTCATGATGGCGAACCAGGCACAAGCTGAAGTACTGGGGATCGGGACGGTGGAACTGAAACTCACATCGGGGAACACTCTGACGCTTCAAGGTGTGAAGCATGTTCCAGTAATTGCTAAAACCTGATCTCTGGAAGTCTGCTCTGCAACGCAGGCTTGAGGATGGACATCAATGCTGGCCAGTTGGTGATGTCCAAGAAGGGTACATTCTTCGGGAAAGCTTTCCAAACTGAAGGAATGTACAAGATTCAGCTTGTTGTAATCCAGCATGATAATATAAATGCAATCACTTTTTCTGATTATTCTCTTGAGTTGTGGCATAATAGGCTAGGACATGTTCATTGTAAAAGAATTAACAGAATGTCTAGTCTAGGACTTATCTCCAAGTGTGGGGGTAAGGTAGAGAAATGCGAAGTATGTGCTCAGACGAAGATCACTAGGAAACCCTTCCACAGGGTCCATCGAAGCACAGATCTTCTGGAGTTGGTTCACTCAGATATCTGTGACTTCAAACAATTCTCTACAAAGGCCGGAATGAAGTATTTCATTACTTTCATAGACGACTTCTCCAAGTATGCCTTCGTCTATTTACTCAAATCTAAAGACGAAGCATTCGAGAAGTTCAAGGAGTTCAGGGCCGAGGCTGAACGGCAAACTGGACAACAACTCAAGAGGCTGAGGAGTGATCGAGGTGGAGAATATAGGTCTCATGAATTCTCATCATTCTGTAAAGAACATGGAATCATCAATGAGACAATGGCTCCGTACTCTCCTCAATCCAACGGAGTAGCAGAAAGGAAGAACAGAACGTTGACAGAGATGATGAACTCCATGCTGTTGACTGTGGGTCTTCCAAAGTGTTACTGGGGAGAAGCTGCACTAACGGCAACGTTCATTCTGAACAGAGTGCCATATGCAACTTCCGACATAACTCCTCATGAACTCTGGTTCAAAGTCAGACCTAACTTGAATGTCATTCGAGTGTGGGGGTGTCTGGCTTATGTGAAGCTCCCGGATCTGAAGATTCAGAAGCTGGGGACAAGGACTACGAAGGCGATCTTCTTGGGGTATGCCGAGAAGAGTGATGCTCGGAGATTCCTTGATATCGAGTCAAACCATATCATCGAATCTCGCGATGCTGAATACTTTGAAGACAAGTTTGCAAAATACAAGAATATTGTTCTCGCAGATCTTCCGAAGAATTATGAGGGTACAAAGCAGACAGAAGTCTTAATGAACCAGTAGTCCAAGATGAAGCTGTCGTCAAGGAGACACCAGCTGAACCAGAACTCGTTGGGCCGTCAACTAAGCGAATGAGGAGGCCGAAAGACTTCGGAGATGACTTCGTCACCTATCATGTGGAAGCAGATCCGCTTACCTATGATGAGGCAATGAAGACCAGAGATGTTGTATTCTGGAAGGAGCCGATAGACAACGAGATTGACTCAATCACCTCCAACAACACATGGTATTGGTTGACCTGCCAGAAGGAGCAAGACCCATCGGATGCAAATGGATCTTCAAGAAGAAGATGAAAGCAGATGGAACCATTGACAAGTTCAAGGCCAGGCTAGTGGCCAAGGGGTTTGCTCAGAAGCAGGGGATCGACTACTTTGATACTTATGCTCCAGTAGCTCGGATGACAACTATCAGATTGTTAATTACTTTAGCAGCAATACACAAGCTGGTGATACATCAGATGGATGTGAAAACGGCATTCCTTAATGGCGAGCTGACCGAAGAGATCTACATGCAACAACCAGAAGGTTTTGTCGTCAGAGGTCTGGAAGACAAAGTCTGCAAGTTGATGAAGTCTCTGTATGGTTTGAAACAAGCTCCCAAAATGTGGCATGAGAAGTTTGACAAGGTGATAAGGTCAATTGGCTACAGGGTCAGTGAAACAGACAAGTGTGTCTATACGAAGTTTGCTGACGGAAGAGGAGTAATCGTTTGTCTTTACGTGGACGACATGCTAATCCTAGGTACGGATTTAAGCTACGTCACAGAGACAAAGAAATTCCTCTCGACCAAGTTCAGTATGAAGGACTTGGGGGATGCCGACGTAATCTTGGGGCTCAAGATCATCCGGACAAGCACTGGAATAGCGCTGTCACAATCTCATTATATTGAGAAAAATGCTCACTCGCTACGGGTATCAAGATCTTCCTTTTATTGATACACCGTACCGGAGTGATCAGAAGCTGGAGCCAAATTTGAGGGAAAGCGTCAGGCAGTTGGAGTACGCTAGCATCATCGGAAGCTTGATGTACGCTACTACTGCCACAAGGCCTGACATAGCTTTTGCAGTAGGGAATGCTGAGTCGGTTCACTAGCAATCCAGGCGTTGAGCACTGGAAAGCTGTGAAGCGTGTTATGAGATATCTCAAGAAAACTCAGACATATGCACTTTTCTACAGCGGAGATCCATTAGTAGTGGAAGGCTTCAGTGATGCTAGCTGGTGTTCAGATATGGAGAGCGAGTATTCCACAGGTGGATTCGTATTCGCCATGGGCGGAGCTGCTATATCGCGGAAGTCGAAGAAGCAGACTATGTTATCTCGCTCCTCCATGGAATCTGAATTCTTTGCATTGGATGCTGCTGCAGATGAAGTAGAGTGGCTTCGGGAGCTCATGTATGATCTTCCAGTGGTTGGGGCTCAGATACCGGCAATACCGATATACTGTGACAACCAGGCGGCAGCAGCAGTGGCATCAAATGAACTCTTCAACGGAAAGAAGAGAACGGTGCGGTTGAAGCACAGAGCAGTACACGATCTTATCAAGATAGGTGTTATTGCAGTGATTGATGTTCGAGTCAGGAGAACCTGGCAGATCCGTTCACCAAGGGCCTCAAGCGCCAGCTGGTCGATGACACAGCTTGTAAAATGGGCTTGAAGGCATTCTGATATTGTGTTATTACATTCCTACCATAAAGTTTTATGCTATTAGTTCAAAGAGAAATCTACTAGGCATCTAGCTTTTGGTTCAAGGGAGGACTATTAACCAGAAGAATATCAGAAACGGTGGGTACTTGTCCTATGTGACATGGAGAGGTTACGGACCTACAAGCACTGTTGTCTACTATTGTTTTCTGCGGAAAACGGATCCTGTGGGAAGGTTGGCTTAAACGCCTTAATGAGTTCTCAGGCAGAGTGAATGCCTGGTGTGCTTTACAGGAAGCACGGTAGAGCAGCACTACAAGGAGTGAAACTCCATGCTACAGTGGGGTGACTCCACCATGAGGTTCCCAGGTAGGGATAATGCCTCGGCTTTGCAAGCTAAGTCACAGCGGAGTAGCACCGCAAATAGGCAGGTAGCCTAATGCTGTATGATAATCGTAATAAAGAGAGGTAGACAGCACTACAAAGAGGACGATGTCCTCATGTTACAGTGGCATGACACCACGAAGAGGTACCAGGTAGGGTAAAGCCTCGGCTTCGCAAGCTATGTCATAGCGGCGTAACACCGTACGGAAGCGCAAGGCTTCATGCTGGGTAGTTTGGCACTACAAAGGGGCTTGTGACCTCATGCTACAGTAGTATGACACTACGATAAGGTACCCAGGTGGGGTAAAGCCTCGGCTTTAAGCCATGTCATAGCGGCGTAGCACCGCAAAGAAGCGCAATGCTTCATGCCATGACTCTTTATAAAGAACTCACCTATAGTGTATAGAAAGAGATATCAGGCCGTCTCTTGAGGGTAAGCTTATAGACGCCCAAAATTATACACTGAAACCAGGCTGGCACAAGGCCTTCAATGTGCAGCCAGAAGCACAGTTGATGTCATTATGTGAGTAGGAAGAATTGCAGTTATGGTGCAGAATTCAAGGCTTAGTCCATTCTTGTATCATGCTGTTATTTAACCTATGCGGGAAGATTCAAGTCGTAGCGACATCTCTCCTAATGCATGATGGACAATCACTGTGGGGAACGCTCAACCCATATATTGAGATATGTGGGGGATTGTTGGTGTTTTTGCCTTTGGACTAGAAAAGATAGTCCCACATCGGCTACACCAAATGGTGAGTATCTCAATATAATGTATTGCTTGTGTTGAGGTGTGCACATGAGGTGTAGTAGGGCACAAGTTTGTGCTATGTGGAAGTATTTTTCTAGAAGGAAAAAGGATTAAATCCAACAAGGATGAAAGTTAATTTTTGTTGTGCGGACTCGGACTCGGACACGGACTCCAGGATGTCTCGTGCACACACGGGAGTGTTCGGGGGGTAGGCGTGGACTGGCACACTTCTATGCTGATTGTGGGATGATCTAAAATATCAAACTCTATTTTTGAGTATTGGTATTTTAGTCCCACATCGGATAGGAGAAGAGGTGAAGTCTCAACTCCACTCTATAAATAGAGCTCCTTGGCCTCCTTTGAAAGATGCACCAAGAAGAGAGTTGAGGGAGTCTGTTAAGTCCAGGAAGCCCGTTCAAGTGTCAAATATTGACTTACGAGCGTTCCAGAAGTTCTCCTGAACTTGCTGGTTCCTGGGAGCTTATCCGTACTGCGGGTATAGCTTTGAGCGCCGGTGTTCTACACCCCAGCGAGATCCGTTCCTCTTCTTCCTCCCTTTTTCTGTTGCCTTCGAGAATCTGAGACTCAACTGTTGTTGATCATCTCTTGTTGCCTTCGAGAATACTGTCGCTTCTCTTTAGAAGTTATACGGTTCTGTTGCCTTCGAGAAACATTACGAAATAATCTTTTTAGATTCTCGTAATACAACATCACCTTCTTTAGGGTGTTGTTGCCGGAAACATTGTCTTTACAATTGTTTCTGTATTCATGTTTTTCCATCGATTATTCGTCTCGGGACTAACAGAACTAACGGAGGACCCGGAGAGGTGCTGTTCGTGGCGGGCTGCCACGGCTCCGTGTAGCGTCCGACGCGGCACGACTCTGGCTCTTGTCCACAGGCGATGGATCATCGGAGCATGGCGCACGAGCAGATGCGGATGGTTGGGATCCGGGTGTTCCGGCGGTGGAAGGTGGACGCGGGAAGCGGATCTACGGTGCCCGAAGGTATGTGGTCTTACGACAAGTGGCGGAACAGGGGAACAGTGGTTGGGAACGGCCGAAGTTCTGCGAGCGAATAGGTGAGGCGGGGCTGACTGAAGAAGAGGACCGGAGGCAGTCGACCACTCCGACGTGGGGCTGGGCCGACCGATTTGGCATGACAACGCTGAAGAGGCGAGGGGGTAGTGGTAGGTGAAGTCCGCAGAGGATCACCGACGCGGGCAGCAGAGAAGTCGGCTGACCGGATGCGGGGAAGGGCAGGCGGCTCGTGAAGGTTAGGTTTAGGTTTTTTTTTCCTTTGACTACAACGCGGTGTCTGGTGTGTCGGACATCGCATGATGGATGTGTTGGATTTTTAGTAAGGAAAAGGATGTATACGGACACCCGGGGTCGGACCCGAGGCCGGACACGGTTGACACGAAGAAGATGTTGACTGGACATAGACACGATGATGCAGCTGTGTTTATTGTGGATGGTGGTTGCTTGGTGCTGCAGCGACTTGGTAACGGTGGGGTAGAGTTGGTTGAGAAGGGTATCGAGGTTGTGGGCGGAGTTACTAATGGTGGTGGTGTTGAACATGGTGGTTGTGGCAATGAGGGTCGTGGATTCGGGAAGGTCAGACTCGATGGCAGTGGTCGATTGCTTAGGTGGTGGGCGTAGGTTTTGTTGCTTGTAGGGGAGGCCTTGGAAGAGAACATAGATGAAAATACTATGGTTTCCTTTGTGTGTTATATATACATGTATGGACAGAGGAGTGACGTATAGAAGATAACACTGGAAGATTATTCAGAATTTTGTTGGTATAAACATAATGGAAACGACTCTTCTAAGATAGGAAAAACAAATACTAAATAGATAAGGAATTAGATCAAATCTCCTCCATATATTTAAATTAAATAAAACTTAAAACCAGATTGACAAAACCCAAATAAGTAATATATCACAATAAGAATATAGATAATACTCAATATGATCAAATAATTTGTAAAAATATATTTTCATAAGTATAACTTCTTATTTAAAATAATTCTGGCGATCCTTTACTGATCAAAGTTAACAATAGAAACTTTTTTAAAAAAAATTAATCAAATTTAATTAGTTACTAAGGTTGTCGAAAATAACATTTGATACCATCCAAATAGTTTTAAGCAATCTTTCTAAAATAAAATATGATAATAGAGTTGATTGATCAGAAGCTATAATTGATAATAATAATATAACTAAATCAATCAAATTATAATACTCGATATCACAGCAACAATAATTTGATAACTATCCCTCAAATATTTTAAAAGTAGATTCAAATAATTAGAAGATAATTGATAAAGAGTATATATACATATATATATTTTTATATAAATATAAATTTTATTCAAAAGAATTTGATAAATTCCTTTGTCCTTAAAAATAGAATTTCAAACAAGACAATTATTTTTCCAACACAGAATATTTAAAATAATAAAAAAATTGAAAGTTCGGGAACAGGGGTTACACAACGGTCTTATAAGGTATTATTGGCAACAACATTTTGTCAGTGGCTTGAGTGGCTGTTAGAATTTTGTTCACCTTTCTTCCTTGAAAATCTGAAAGAAAATAAAATTTAAATTAAAGGTTACCGTCCTCCGGGGAAGTTGCGCACGTAGCACCGCCCTAAAAGTTAATCCGGGTCTATGTGTAGACTTTATCCGAACACTCATAGTGATAAAATTCTCGCTCCACCAGAATCTCTTTGTCGTACACGACACAGAGAGAGTGACCCTCAACTTAGCTCTGCCCGGAGCAAGAAAAAAGAAGAACAACAGCATTTCGGAGGAGATAAGAATTTGAGAGAGGTTTCGTAAGGAATTGTTTTTGTGTCCAAGGGTACTCTCTAGGAGAAAGAAAACCATGCATTATATAGGAAACCCAACACCTCAATGAAAAGAATGGTGTTTAATGAGAGAGTAATAACATAGATAGGTGTTAAATATTAAGGAAAGAAACATATGGAAATTGAATGTATAGAAACATTTGGAAATTGAAAGGATGGAAACTTGGTTTTTGTAGCAGTAGCACCAACAATCCCCCCCCCCCCCCACCCAAAAAAAAAAAGTTCCAAGGTAATAGAAAGAAAGAAAATAAGACATGATTTAAGAGAATTTTTGGGCAGTTATATACTATACATAAGTGAGATTGACTACAACCTTGAATCTCACATACTAACTATTATCTTTGTCTGAAAAAGAGCTTGATGGACTATGCCTTGAATCAGTCTTCTTGAACTAGATTCAAAAAATAACACATATAGTACGCTAGAGGTACTTGGGTCTATCGGGTGGCACATTTGGTTGGCCAAGCATACTTTTACACATTCATGAGAGTTGTCTAGGATCGTCCTATCCTATAGTCGCGGCCTTCACGACCTCTCATATAGGTAAGTTCTTTGGTGATAGGAATCAACCCTGCATATCATGCTTGGACTTATTAAGAGTTTAAACTCACCCTATCCATATCACACAAGGAACACTGTCACCATAGGGATAGGGTATTAATGCACATATGTACAACCTCTTGGGCTTTTATTTTAAGAGAATTTAATCTAAGGGTCAGTGTTCCATAATAGTCACCTAGTCGAGCTTGTTCCTACCCATTGAACCGGCTTCTTGGGATCTCCGGTCAGACTCGATTGGGTTGCCACTGCTGGTAAAACTATGGGCTTAACCCCATCCCCCTCGATGATTCTAGGATTAAACTCCTAGACAAACTCTTCGTCAAGAAAAAACAGACACTTCGTCAAGAGATTTGTAAAGTTCTTTTTATGAATTTTATATATAGTCAAGAACCATATTTTTTTCCCTTTTAGGCTCTTTAATATCTTGAAACACAGCTGCATGTACCTGTTCATCTTAGAATTCACAAGATCATGCTTTTAGCATAATTTTAAAAAAATATGCATATTAAGTAAAGTATATAATGTCTGAGCCATATAGCTTCAGTACACGATGTGACTAAAGATAACATTTCAGAATATTTAATACTCTTAGCTATGATAGGTTTGTTACATAAACCTCAAGAGATGACAACTCCTCATAGAGTAAAAAATATATCTATAAATGGATTAGATGTCATATGAGTCAGTTACCCAGTTTGCATTTCAATGACCTTCTATGACATAAGAGTATCTAATATGATACAATTTATAGTCTAGAATAACCTTAAAATATTCTTTCTAATATTGAACATAATAACTGGTTTGACTGATTCTGAAATCAGACTTAGTGACATCAGAGTCATTTAACATATGTGTGATTTCACTAAATAGTTATATAAGCCCAAAAAAATAGTGAGTCAAAACTTTTGAAGTAATATCAAATAAACTTTCAGGCTTGGTACTAGAAGATTCATCTTTACCAATCATATTTAGAAATATGACAGTTTAGTATAATAGAATAATAGTTTAAGTGATTTTTGCCAATTTATCTTAATAAATCTTTAGTTTATCAAGTTTTGATCAACTTGGGTTAGCTGTAGGGGTCGGTTCCCAGCTAGCGGAGGTCCACGGGGGGGCGATTAAATACCGTGTCGCTTAGAGCTATTTACGCCCGGTCGACAGAAGGACCCTTTCGGCTTATACCCAAAATAATCTTAACTTTTAAACTTTAGATTTATTGGGATTTGCAATATCAGTAAACTATTTTTCTTTTTACTAAATTGTTTGAACGTGTCAAAGAAAATTATAATGTCATAGTTTATATACAAACCAATGCTTGCCTAATATAATCCTAGTATTATGACAGAATAATATTGTGATTTTTTTGTCTGAGAAGAAATTATAATATGATCAACTAAGGTTCAAACATGCAAAAATATGTGAAGAATATCACTTCAATACAAGAATATACAGAACCATATATGTAAACCAAGATAAATTGGCTCATAGACTTCAACAATATATTTTTCCAACTAAATTTAGGAATAAAAAATGTCTAGAAAATGTAGGTTGTAAATATAAAAAATACCTTTCCATATGATCGAAACATTTTTGTACCTCTTGATTTTTGGCTTGCCAATTGCACTTCAGAGGATATGTCATTATGAATATCATTTTTATTTATTAATTTTTTTAACATTTGAAACATTTCTAATCATTCTGTCTCCAAGAAAATAGAGGTAATAAATTTGTGAATTAAATATCAATATGTAAAATTAATAAAAAAAACAAAGGACTGATGCCCAATGGAGTGAGCAAAATTCATGTGCGATAGCTATCATTGCTAGATAAATCATAAATTTAAAAGAAACTTAGCATATGACAAAACTAATGAATGAAAAAACATGAATGGTGATAAATGATTCAATGACTTTTGTCAATAAAATAATGGTTGATTATGTTTAAGGCCCTTTACAACAATTTGAACTACATGAGTTAGCCTAAACAGTAATGTAAAATTTTTGTAAACTAAAATAAGAGTACCAAATAATTAAATAATGAGAAGAAAAAATTATTACTTTTAGGCACGTATAATAAGGCATGCGCCTGAGTCTCTGACAAAAGAAATGATCAATGAATGTTCACGGTACATATTGCCACGAGTATGAAAGATGTATATGTATATGAAAACGCTAAGGAAGACAACATTTTATTTTAACACAAAATTTAGGGCTTGCATATTAGTTTTTTTTTTATATTTAATATTATTTTAAAGAAACATAAATGTGATATGAGATCATCATGAATTGTTGATCTCCTTGAGAATGCATTAGAAGTGTCATATCCAAGATATGTGGGTGTGATAATAGAATAACAGACTATAATGTTGTACAAATGTAAGACTCCACAATAACATGCATGTATTCGGACATGAAGTAGAATTCATGTTCATTAAATTTGAACCATTGAATGCTCAAACAAATGGATAATTCAATTGGAAATGTTAGGCCCATTTAAAGGATCCAAAGGATTCAAGCGGTAAACGTTGACTAACATACATAATGTGGACAAAGCATTAAAGTGCTTAAAAACTATAAATACTTGAGCTGTTATAGAATAATATGGTCAAATATTGTGACTAATTCTGTTTTTCTCAAACTAAAAGTTATGGTTTACTATGAATTGAAAAACTGAACGTGCATCAAACAAGATCAGAGAGTGAAGGTCGATAAATATTGCAACATCACAAGCAAACTTTTGACAGAAAAAAATCAGTTGAATTTCCAAAAGCACACAAACAACAAAACGTTGTCAAAGATTGGATTTAAGGGAATATTAATCGAAAGAAACTGCACTGTTGTGGTTGATATTACAAACCAACATAGTTTGATGCAAACTTTATCTTAAGCGTCCAAGTATTGAACCGGAAGAAATAGTCTAGATAAAAAGAGTAAAACAAAATTTTATTTAGGCATTTAGGAATTGGGCCTTAGACAATATAAACTCTGAGTTGAGAAAATATTAAGTAGGCAAAAGACCAATCAGTGGTCAATCCCATGAGTCTAGTGAAAATAATGAGACTGGTCCAAATTTCCATAGCAATCGAAGTATATGTTCACTCTTCACATAATATGCTTGATTCAATATACTTCCAATATTGTATTTCGAAAAATAGAGTATTTATCATATATATATATATATATATATATATATATATATATATATATATATATATATATATATATATATATTCTTTAATGGAATTGATCTTAGAGTTTAGTTTATAAGCAAGATCCCCAATATATATATAGCAGAGTGTAGATGTAATACCAACAAGAAAATTGTCAATTAGAGTTTATACTTAGCAATATATGGTTGCTTGCACATAGCAGTTTCTTTAGTGTAGTTTGAGGTTCCAGAGTATAAAAATTTCCAACTTTTTGGAATTACTAACAAATGAAGTGTCCTTAAATCATGAATCTGCATTGGGAACTAAGAGGAAGAAAAAAAATGTTGATTTCGAAAAAGAAAATATCCAACAGTAGACATAATTCTAGTAAAAGTGTCCACTCAAATTTTAACTGATATGGATATTAGTCCAAGGATTCAGAAGTTGAGAATGAACTAGATACTTGACTTGATCCGGAAACATGAAATTTATAAACCTTTCCTTAGTGAGAAGCTGCGGCATATACAAAACTCCCAGGCATGAGAATAAGTTGCTTCTTTTCAAGTGTCCTCTCAACAAGAAAAAAATTATATAGACCCATAGAATTAATAGAATTAATTAGTATTAAAAAAACAATAAATTAGCTAATAAAACAAAAGGAAGAAGAAAAAAAAAACTTCCTAAGCAGCCTAATAATAGCTGCCAACTAATATGAATTAACATCAGCATTTAAAACCATAAAAGGGATTGATCCTTGCAAGGAACTAGTCGGCCAGCCCATTACCATCTCCTATGGGATGAGAACAATTTCACAACAGATGGGATGCAAACACTGACAAACAATCTTTGTTAACACTATGATATCCAATTTGCAAGAAACTTGCATGTGTCGCGGTTATTGATATATCTAGATGTCCTATGGTACAACATGTATTTTCATCCATTAGAATATACTCTTCATACATAGGACTAAACACTAACATTTCATACAGGATATGAAACTGATGGAATGTTAAAGTTCAATGCCGAACATGACAAAATACTACACATGATACGAACATGGTGACATGCAGATGACATTGATTTTTGTCTGTGTCCTTGTGCTTTGGAGTGTCGTACACTTGTACATGTCTGGATCCGGCCATGATATTAGAATGCTCTAACTTTCTAGGTTGAATATCTCATAAATAGTCTAATTTTGACAAATAATTTATAGATCCATACTTATAAAAAAAAAATGATGATTTTTACCTTTATTTTCTTTTCCAATAATTTAGAGGACACAGTATATATGTTGTATGAATAGAGGTCAGCAAATGCATAAGAATCTCAATTGTGAATTTTGTTTAAAGCATGATTTAGTTACTCTAATCATGGTACATAAGTTACTCCTAAATAATTTTTTATAATTGTTTGTTTGCTATTTTGTTTTCTATGTACAAAGCAGACAACAGAACTATCTACACTAAGATGCAATGGACACACAAATCACACTTGTTCTAACTATGACCTCAAGGAAAAAGTCAGACGTTCGACTATCCTATCCCAACTCAGCAAACATCTCTACATGATTAGAGAAAACTTCCCATGTGAGGTATTGGCATGAACAAATATTAAAAGTTAGAGACGTATCAGACAACACGAATAAAACAAATAAATAAAAAACGTCACATAATTAGATATACAAGACGATTAACTCTTAGATTGTTAGAGTTTTGTTCACATTTCTTCCTTGAAAATCTGCAAGAAAATAAAATTTAAATTAAAGGTTACCGGCCTCCGGGGAAGTCGCGCACGTAGCATTGCCGTAAGAGTTAATCCGGATCTATGTGTAGACTTTATCTGAACACTTCTAGTGGTAAAATCCCCGCTCCAACGGAATCTCTTTGTCGCACACGACGTAGAGAGAGTGACCCTCGACTTAGCTCTGCCCAGAGCAAGAAAAAGAAGAACAACAGCGTTTCGGAGGAGAGAAGAATTTGAGAGAGGTTACGTACGAAATTGTTTTTATGTCCAAGTGTACTCTCTAGGAGAAAGAAAACCATGCAGTATATAGGAAACCCAACAGCTCAATAAAATGAATGATGTTTAATGAGAGAGTAATAATATAGATGTGTTAAATATTAAGGAAAGAAACGTATGGAAATTGAATGTATAGAAACGTTTGGAAATTGAAAGGATGGAAACTTGGTTTTTGTAGCAGCAACACCAACAGTGGCCACCTCGCATTCAGCCTTTCCTGTGACTGCTGCTGCAAGTGACTCCTTTGATGATCCTTCGGTTGAAGCTTCATGCCGTTTGGTCTCGTTTGAGACCTTCCTATATGTTTGTGGGGGCAGCACGTCGCTGCTTGAGTACCACTGGGAGAGTATCTCCTCGAACTGTTGTTGGTCAAATTTTATGACCAACGAGTCGGCGAGGTTTCCCGTCTTGTGTACGTCCGAGTGCGTCACTCCTTCCTCGTCGGTAGAGTAAGTCTTCCCCAATAGAGACGCTATTTGTTTCCGAAAAAGAATAAGAGTGAAAAAGAAGAGATGCTTTCTCCCTTGAGGAGAACTTTTCTTTTACGTCTAAAGAACTCCTTATTACAACTATTGCTATGTGTGTAATAGCACAATAATTTGGTTTACAAAGAAGAGATTCTGGTGACGTGTGACGGTAGAGATCGATCGGCGCATCACCATTTACTTCGTTGATGCTCGGACGTTGAAGAAGGTGGGGGGTTCATATTGCTCTCGATGCTCAGGTTGCTGTCGACAGGGTCTGTTCGGTGCTTGTGTGCTCAAGCTTTCTCCCCTTGCATGTATGTTTGGAATGACAATGTGTGTCTATTTATAGCCAAATGCACAAATTGACTAAATTTCAGTGGCTGGAGCCTCGAGTGGTGCTTGATGGCATGGCTTATTAATGATACACATTAATTTATATGTCATACAGCCGCGCCCCAGAGCATTGATGTTAGACATCAAGTCCAAGTCGCAATACTAATGATGGTAAGATACATCATATGCGGTAGGATGTGTCAGTAACAGTAGCAAGAGCAACATTAGGGATCACATCTAAATCTGTACATGCTGGAGCTTAGTTTCCAATGGATGGGTTGTCCCTCCTAGAGCTTAGCATCTAGAGACCATGAAGCCCTCCTAGAGCTTAGCCTCCAGCGGTTGGGTCGTGCTTGCTTGAGTTTAGCCTCCAGCAGCTGGGGGAGACTGCTAGAGTTTAGCCTCTAGCGGCTAATGGAGCATTTGGCTAGTCCCAAGTTACTTCTTCTTGCTAGCTTTAAGGGGGCGTTTGGTATGCGGTATTTTTTTTTATTCCCGGGAAAATTTAAGATAGGAATCTATTACCACGTTTGTTTGGCTTATAAAAAATTTATTCCCGGGAATTATAAATACCCGGGTAAATAGTTTACCCACAAACATGGGAATTCTATCCCTTGAGAATAGGTGGGTATTTTTTTTTTTTGCCCGGGCAAAAAAAAATTGTTTAAATTTTTTTCTTCTTTTTTGATTAATTTTGATTAGTTTTGAACATTTTTTTCTTTTTTTGTCGTTTTTATCGTTTTTTTTTGTCATTTTTTTCGTTTTTACCAATTTTTTGTCGTTTTAAGCAATTTTTTGTCGTTTTTACCCATTTTTGTCTTTTTTGTCACTTTTTGATTATTTTTTGTCGTTTTTATCGTTTTTTTTTGTCATTTTTTGTCGTTTTTTACCATTTTTTTTGTCGTTTTAAGCAATTTTTTTGTCGTTTTAAGCCATTTTTTTTGTCACTTTTTGATTATTTTTGTCGTTTTTATCGCTTTTTTTGTCATTTTTTGTCGTTTTTACCAATTTTTTTGTCGTTTTTAAGCGATTTTTTGTCGTTTTTACCCATTTTTTTTCTTTTTTTTTTCACTTTTTGATTATTTTTGTTGTTTTTATCGCTTTTTTTGTCATTTTTTTCGTTTTTTACCAATTTTTTTTTGGTCGTTTTTGCCGCATTTTGGTTTTTTTTTGTCGTTTTTACTGATTTTTTGTCGTTTTTGTCGTGTTTTGGTTATTTTTGTCGTTTTTTACCCTTTTTTGTTATTTTTTGTCGTTTATACATTTTTTGTCGCTTTTTGGTAATTTTTGTCGTTTTAACCGATTTTTCGTCGTTTTTTATCGTTTTTGTCGTTTTTTGTTATTTTGTCGTTTTTACGATTTTTTTCGTTTTTACCGGTTTTTTGTCCTTTTATCGGTTTTTTTTTATATTTGTTCATTTTTTTTCGTTATTATTATTTTTTATTTTTTTTCCGGGAATATTTATATTGTCACCAAACATGGGAATATAATTTTCCCGGGAATTTAATTCCTTGGAATTTGATTCCCGGGAATATAGAATTCCCGGCTATATAGTATTCCGCATACCAAACGCCCCCTAACAGTGTTCGATAGTTTTTATGGATCTACACAGCATAACTGAGTAAATTAAATCATATAAAGTCCTACATTTACGAGTGAGTGACATGCATGATCATAGTAGTCGAGTATCAAAGAATCAAATGAAAGACATGCTAGTAAATAACGTAAAGAGTACAATCATTCAAGTATACTATGTTAGTCTATTTGCAAACAATCGATAAAAAAACTCAGTTGCAATCCCTAAGAAGAGATGCAAAGAATGCAGTTGCAATCCCTAAAAAAGAGATGCAAATAATGCAGTTGCAATCCCTAAAAAAGAGATGCAAAAAATGCTGATTGCGTAGCCTAAACGATTAAAAAAATCGAATCGCGTTTGCAATAGCGGTTTCTCGAAGGCAACAAGAGATGATCAACAACAGTTGAGTCTCAGATTCTCGAAGGCAACAGAAAGAGGAAGGAAGAAGAAGAGCGGATCTCGCTGGGGTGTTGAACACCGGCGCTCAAAGCTATACCCGCAGTACTGATAAGCTCCCAGGAACCAGCAAGTTCAGGAGAACTTCTGGAACGCTCGTAAGTCAATATTTGAGACTTGAACGGGCTTCCTGGACTTAACAGACTCCCTCAACTCTCTTCTTGGTGCATCTTTCAAAGGAGGCCAAGGGGCTCTATTTATAGAGTGGAGTTGAGACTTCACCTCTTCTCCTATCCGATGTGGGACTAAAATACCAATACTCAAAAATAGAGTTTGATATTTTAGATCATCCCACAATCAGCATAGAAGTGTGCCAGTCCACGCCTACCCCCCGAACACTCCCGTGCATGCACGAGACATCCTGGAGTCCGTGTCCGAGTCCGAGTCCGCATCCGCATAACAAAATTAACTTTCATCCTTGTTGGATTTAATCCTTTTTCCTTCTAGAAAATACTTCCACATGGCACAAACTTGTGCCCCACTACACCTCATGTGCACACCTCAACACAAGCAATGCATTATATTGAGATAATCACCATTTGGTGTAGCCGATGTGGGACTATCTTTTCTAGTCCAAAGGCAAAAACACCAACAATCCCCCACATATCTCAATATATGGGTTGAGCGTTCCCCACAGTGATTGTCCATCATGCATTAGGAGAGATGTCGCTACGACTTGAATCTTCCCGCATAGGTTAAATAACAGCATGATACAAGAATGGACTAAGCCTTGAATTCTGCACCATAACTGCAATTCTTCCTACTCACATAATGACATCAACTGTGCTTCTGGCTGCACATTGAAGGCCTTGTGCCAGCCTGGTTTCAGTGTATAATTTTGGGCTTCTACAAGCTTACCCTCAAGAGACGGCCTGATATCTCTTTCCATACACTATAGGTGAGTTCTTTATAAAGAGTCATGGCATGAAGCATTGCGCTTCTTTGCGGTGCTACGCCGCTATGACATGGCTTAAAGCCGAGGCTTTACCCCACCTGGGTACCTCATCGTAGTGTCATACTACTGTAGCATGAGGTCACAAGCCCCTTTGTAGTGCCAAACTACCCAGCATGAAGCCTTGCGCTTCCGTGCGGTGTTACGCCGCTATGACATGGCTTACGAAGCCGAGGCTTTACCCTACCCGGTACCTCTTCGTGGTGTTATGCCACTGTAACATGAGGACATCGTCCTCTTTGTAGTGCTGTCTACCTCTCTTTATTACGATTATCATACAGCATTAGGCTACCTGCCTATTTGCGGTGCTACTCCGCTGTGACTTAGCTTGCAAAGCCGAGGCATTATCCCTACCTGGGAACCTCATGGTGGAGTTACCCCACTGTAGCATGGAGTTTCACTCCTTGTAGTGCTGCTCTACCGTGCTTCCTGTAAAGCACACCAGGCATTCACTCTGCCTGAGAACTCATTAAGGCGTTTAAGCCATCCTTCTCACAGGATCAATTTTCCGTAGAAAATTCATAGTAGACAACAGTGGTTCTGGGTCCGAAATCCTTCCATGTTCCGCAGAACAAGTACCCACTGTTAACTGATATTATTCTAGTCAATGATCCTCCTTTGAACCAAAAATTAAATGTCTAGTAGATTTCTCTTTGAACCAATAACATAAAATTTTATGGTAGGATTACAATAACACAATATCAGAAAGTCTTCAAGCCCATCTTCCTTGCTGTGTCCTCGACCAGCTGACGCTTGAGACCCTTCGTGAACGGATCCGCCAGGTTTTCCTGACTCCGAACATCGATCACTGCAATGACGCCCCTTTTTATGAGATCGTTCACTGCTCTGTGCTTCAACCGCACAGTCCTCTTCTTCCCGTTGAAGAGTTCATTTGATGCCACTGCTGCTGCCGCCTGGTCGTCACAGTATATCGGAATCGTCGGTATCTGAGCCCCAACCATTGGAAGGTCATACATGAGCTCCCGAAGCCACTCTGCTTCATCTGCTGCAGCGTCCAATGCAAAGAATTCAGATTCCATGGAGGAGCGAGATAACATAGTCTGCTTCTTCGACTTCCACGATATAGCAGCTCCACCCATGGCGAACACATATCCACCTGTGGAATATTCGCTCTCCACCTCTGAACACCAGCTAGCATCACTGAAGCCTTCCACTACTGACGGATCTCCGCTGTAGTATAGTGCATATGTCTGAGTCTTCTTGAGATATCTCATAACACGCTTTACAGCTTTCCAATGCTTTACGCCTGGATTGCTCGTAAATCGACTCAACATTCCCACTGCAAAGGCTATGTCGGGCCTTGTGGCAGTAGTAGCGTACATCAAACTTCCGATGACGCTAGCGTACTCCAACTGCCTGACGCTCTCCTTCGAATTTGGCTCCAGTTTCAGATCACTCCTGTACGGTGTATCAATAATAGGAAGATCTTGATACCCGTAGCGAGAGAGCATCTTCTCAATGTAATGAGACTGTGACAGCGCTATTCCAGTACCTGTCCGGATGATCTTGAGCCCCAAGATTACGTCGGCATCCCCCAAGTCCTTCATACTGAACTTGGTCGAGAGGAATTTCTTTGTCTCTGTGACGCAGCTTAAATCCGTACCTAGGATTAGCATGTCGTCCACGTATAGACAAACGATTACTCCTCTTCCGTCAGCAAACTTCGTATAGACACACTTGTCTGTTTCACTGACCCTGTAGCCATTTGACCTTATCACCTTGTCAAACTTCTCATGCCATATTTTGGGAGCTTGCTTCAAACCATACAGAGACTTCATCAACTTGCAGACTTTGTCTTCCAGACCTCTGACGACAAAACCTTCTGGTTGTTGCATGTAGATCTCTTCGGTCAGCTCGCCATTAAGGAATGCCGTTTTCACATCCATCTGATGTATCACCAGCTTGTGTATTGCTGCTAAAGCAATTAACAATCTGATAGTTGTCATCCGAGCTACTGGAGCATAAGTGTCAAAGTAGTCGATCCTCTGCTTCTGAGCAAACCCCTTGGCCACTAGCCTGGCCTTGAACTTGTCAATGGTTCCATCTGCTTTCATCTTCTTCTTGAAGATCCATTTGCATCCGATGGGTCTTGCTCCTTCTGGTAGGTCGACCAATACCCATGTGTTATTGGAGGTGATTGAGTCAATCTCGTTGTCAATCGCCTCCTTCCAGAATATAGCATCTCTGGTCTTCATCGCCTCATCATAGGTAAGCGGATCTGCTTCCACATGATAGGTGACGAAGTCATCTCCGAAGTCTTTCGGCCTCCTCGCTCGCTTAGTTGGCGGCTCAGCGAGTTCTGGCTCAGCTGGTGTCTCCTCGACAACAACTCCATCTTGGACTACTGGTTCGATAAAGATCTCTGTCTGCTCCGTACCCTCATTATTCTCCGGAATGTCCGTGAGAACAATGTTCTTGTGCCTTGCAAACTTTTCTTCAAAATATTCAGCATCGCGAGATTCGATGATATGATTTGACTCGATATCAAGGAATCTCCGAGCATCACTCTTCTCGGCATACCCCAGGAAGATCGCCTTAGTAGTCCTTGTCCCCAGCTTCTGAATCTTTAGATCCGGGAGCTTCACATAAGCCAGGCACCCCCACACTCGAATGACATTCAGGTTGGGTCTGACTTTGAACCAGAGTTCATGAGAAGTTATGTCGGAAGTTGCATACGGCACTCTGTTCAGAATGAAAGTGGCCGTTAATGCAGCTTCTCCCCAATAGCACTTTGGGAGACCCGCAGTCAACAGCATAGAGTTCATCATCTCTGTCAACGTTCTGTTCTTCCTTTCTGCTACTCCGTTGGATTGTGGAGAATACGGAGCCGTCGTCTCGTTGATGATTCCATGTTCTTTGCAGAATGATGAGAATTCATGAGACCTATATTCCCCACCTCGATCACTCCTCAGCCTCTTGAGTTGTTGTCCAGTTTGCCGTTCAGCCTCGGCCCTGAACTCCTTGAACTTCTCGAATGCTTCGTCTTTAGATTTGAGTAAATAGACGAAGGCATACTTGGAGAAGTCATCGATGAAAGTAATGAAATACTTCATCCCGGCCTTTGTAGAGAATTGTTTGAAGTCACAGATATCTGAGTGAACCAACTCCAGAAGATCTGTGCTTCGATGGACCCTGTGGAAGGGTTTCCTAGTGATCTTCGTCTGAGCACATATCTCACATTTCTCTACCTTACCCCCACACTTGGAGATAAGTCCTAGACTAGACATTTTGTTTATTCGCTTACAATGAACATGTCCTAGTCTATTATGCCACAACTCAAGAGAGTAATTCAAACTAGTGATAGCATTGACATTATTATGCTGGGTTACAACAAGCTGAATTTTGTACATTCCTTCAGTCTGAAAAGCTTTCCCGAAGAAAGTACCCTTCTTGGACATCACCATTTGGCCAGCATTGATGTCCATCCTCAAGCCTGCGTTGCAGAGCAGGCTCCCAGAGATCAGGTTCTTTGCGATTGCAGGAACATGCTTCACACCTTGAAGCGTCAGAATGTTCCCCGATGTAAGCTTCAGCTCCACCGTCCCGATCCCCAGTACTTCAGCTTGTGCCTGGTTCGCCATCATGACTTTCTCGGAAGTAGGCTCATAGGAGACGAACCAGTCCTTGTCTGAACAGACATGACATGTCGCGCCAGTGTCTATCCACCAGTCCAAGTCTGCCCCCACAGTTGCAACCTGTGCTATCATGGCAACCTGATTAGTAACCAAAGAAACCTTGTTAGGCTCACCTTGCTCTTTGGGCTTGGACTTGCATTCACTTTTATAGTGACCCTTCTTGCCACAGTTGAAGCAAGTCACATGGGACTTGGACTTCTGTTGCTTGAATCCTGGACCCTTCACTTTCAGATTCGAGAAGTCCTTCTTCTTGTGGTGAGAAGCCGCCTGCTTCCCTTTGTTCTCTCTGGTGGCTTGAACCAGATTCGCCGTTGCTAGTTGCTTGGACAGGGTGTCCAACTTCTGTTGAGAGCGCATCTCGTCCTCAACATGAATCTCGCTGAGGAGATTATCCAGGCTAATCTCCATCTTCTTCCTATGCATCCTTGCATAGATATTGCTCCATCCTGGAGGAAGTTTTGCCACGATCCCTCCAACGACGAACTTGTCGACGAGGGGCATGCTATCGTCCTCCAGTTTCTGGCGCAGCTTCAGGAACTCTTTCACTTGGGGCAGCATGGTCTTCTCGTCTTCAAAGACCCATTTGTGGTATTTTTCAACCATGAACATCTTCGACCGGGCCTCGTCGTCGTCATACAGCTTCCCCACGGACTCCCAGATCTCTTTGGCAGAAGTCCTCTTTGTGTAGGACTCGGCCAGAGAGTCTTCCATGGAATTCAGGATCAGCAGCCTGCATATGCTGTTATCCTTTTTCCACTTCGTCTGCTTGCTCGTAGCAGCGGCCAGAATAGCAGCAGATCCTGTTGCTGGAACGATTGGTTCTTCCTCATCCAACACGTGATCAACATCCACGAGTTGAAGGTTCAGAGTCACCTTTCGCTTCCAGATCTGGAAGTGTTCGCCGTCAAATTTCTCTAACTTGTTAAAGTCGGTATCGACAAGCGAAGCACGAGTGTTTTCCATCGAATCGTATAGCTTTGAGATTGTTAGTCTATTTGCAAACAATCGATGAAAAAACTCAGTTGCAATCCCTAAGAAGAGATGCAAAGAATGCAGTTGCAATCCCTAAAAAAGAGATGCAAATAATGCAGTTGCAATCCCTAAAAAAGAGATGCAAAAAATGCTGATTGCGTAGCCTAAACGATTAAAAAAATCGAATCGCGTTTGCAATAGCGGTTTCTCGAAGGCAACAAGAGATGATCAACAACAGTTGAGTCTCAGATTCTCGAAGGCAACAGAAAGAGGAAGGAAGAAGAAGAGCGGATCTCGCTGGGGTGTTGAACACCGGCGCTCAAAGCTATACCCGCAGTACTGATAAGCTCCCAGGAACCAGCAAGTTCAGGAGAACTTCTGGAACGCTCGTAAGTCAATATTTGAGACTTGAACGGGCTTCCTGGACTTAACAGACTCCCTCAACTCTCTTCTTGGTGCATCTTTCAAAGGAGGCCAAGGGGCTCTATTTATAGAGTGGAGTTGAGACTTCACCTCTTCTCCTATCCGATGTGGGACTAAAATACCAATACTCAAAAATAGAGTTTGATATTTTAGATCATCCCACAATCAGCATAGAAGTGTGCCAGTCCACGCCTACCCCCCGAACACTCCCGTGCATGCACGAGACATCCTGGAGTCCGTGTCCGAGTCCGAGTCCGCATCCGCATAACAAAAATTAACTTTCATCCTTGTTGGATTTAATCCTTTTTCCTTCTAGAAAATACTTCCACATGGCACAAACTTGTGCCCCACTACACCTCATGTGCACACCTCAACACAAGCAATGCATTATATTGAGATAATCACCATTTGGTGTAGCCGATGTGGGACTATCTTTTCTAGTCCAAAGGCAAAAACACCAACATACTACTATGTGTTATCCTTTTGGAAAAGTGTTAACATCCAGTGGGTGATCGTATGTAGCTCCCTCTCCATCATTCCAAACACAACACAAAACAAAAATAATATTTATCAAAATAGTACTTACTGTAGATCTACCTATTCACTTCCAGGGTCTAATATCTACTTTCATGTGTTTCTACGTTACTTTTCGGTTTTGGAAATTCTTCAAAACTAACAAAACCATAGCAGAAACTCTAAGAAAATAGGGTTAGTCTAATCCTAACTAACACAACATGTAAGATTTGTCTTAGCACTTAGTTATATAGGATTTTTTTGATCATATGATTTATTTACTAATTAATAGGTCAAATATGGATCAGTGGGGCATGAACGATCATAACTTCCATTCTACGAGTCCTTTAGTTCTAAAATTCATGTCAGGGTGAGTACTTACTAATAATAATGCTGACAAAATTGTTGGAGTGGGAGGGGTTCCCAACCTATGTGGAGAAGGCCCCGGAGTGCGACGAGCGCCGTCCGAAGTCGGAGAAGCTCGGGAGTAGTTGCTGCTGCTGCGGCTGCCCCAAAAGGGGTTCTGGACCAAGCCTGCCGAGTTCGGGCCGAACTCGGTCCCAGGCCGAGTTCTGGCCGAACTCGGTCTGGCTCTTCCAGAATGTTGGCGTGAGGTTCTGTTTGCTCGACACAGAGTTCTGGCCGAACTCTGTGTCGTCGGGGGCTGAAGCGAATTTCAGGATGAGTTTTCATCATTGGATCTAATCCAACGGTTCAGGTTGGTTGCGGGATTAGGGAGTTATATTGAGTTTTCTCAACCCTAATTCATTATCGTATGATCGCAAGTAACACACCAGTTGAGAGAGAAGGAGGCAAGAGTGCCATTACAACTTCGGAGAAGAAGACGGAGGATTGAAGGTCGCCATTCGAAGGAGATCGTGTTCGGGTAATCTCTACTCGTCGTTCTCGCTCTTCGTAGCCTTGTAATCATTGTTCTTATCTTTGAGTGTTGTGGGGATCCGATTTGGATCGGGAGGAGTTTGTAGAGGGTGTATTTCTTCTATTCCATTAGTGGAGGCTTCTCAGGGTTGGACTCCGATCGTCCCGTGGTTTTTCCCGCAAGGATTTTCCACGTCAAAAATTCTCTGTGTCTGCGTGGATTGTTTTTGTGTGTTTGTTTTTGGTTCATGCGTTGTATTGCTCGGTCCTCTCGCAGGTACTCTCCGGTTTGGGGAAAGGTTTCCGCGTTTCTTTCCCAACAGAGTGGTATCAGAGCTTTGGGTTCAAAGGGTGTCAGGAGTTGACAGAGAAACCAGAGAGGAGAGATGGACGCGAAGCCGGTGCGCATGGTGAATCTGAACGACACAAACTATCATTATTGGCGGAACAAGATAAAGGATTTGCTATTTGTCAAGAAGCTGCATCTACTCGTGTTTGCATCCGAGAAGCCCAGTGATAAATCCGAGGAGGACTAGACATTCGAGCACATACAGGTGTGTGGGTACATAAGGCAGTTTGTTGATGAGAACGTGTACAATCACGTTGCCAATATTGAGCACGCGAAGACATTGTGGGATAAGCTGGAGTCTTTGTACGCGAAGAAGACCGGGGTAAACAAGCTGTTCCTGATCCGGATGATGATGGGTCTGCGGTACAAAGACGGGGCGTCTATTTCGGATCACTTGAGTGAGTTCCAGGGCGTGGTTGACCAGCTATCTTCTATGGGAGTCAAGTTCGACAACGAAGTTCAGGGACTATGGCTGCTGTGTACATTGCCAGACTCGTGGGAGACCGTACGAGTATCTATGATCGCTTCTGCTCCAGAGGACGTGGTCAGTCTGGAGTTTGCCAAGAGCGGGGTGTTGAATGAAGAGATGTGGAGACGTTCTCAGGGCACTTCATCCACATCCCATCACTCAGAGGCACTTGTTTCAGAGAGCCGCAGAAGGGGCAAAAGCAGGGGTCCAGGTGGTGGCAGAGACATGAGCAGGGGGAAGTCCAAGGGTCGGTACGAGGACTCGGAGTGTTACCATTGCGGTAAGAAGGGCCATATCAAGCGGAACTGTTTCGCTTGGAAGAAGGAGAAGAAGAGCGACAAGGGGAAGCAAGAAGAGAACACTACAGCGACGGCCTCGGTGCATGGAGGCGATGTGATCGTCGTAGGTGATGAGGTCATTACTAACCTCGCCTGCGATGACAATTCTTGGCTGGTGGACTCAGGGGCTTCAGCACATGTATCTCACAATAGGGTACTGTTTGCCACTTACACGACAGGCGACTGTGACGTGTTGAAGATGGGCAACGAAGATGTGTCGAAGGCGGTTGCCGTTGGAGATGTGCATTTGAGAACGAAGACGGGTACGGTTCTTGTTCTCAAGGATGTTCATCATGTTCCTGATATCCGTTTCAACCTGGTGTCGGTTGGAAGGTTGGATGACGAGGAATTCTTCAGTCTCTTCGGGAATAGTCAGTGGAAGCTTTCCAGAGGTTCGATGGTGATTGCCAGAGGAAGCAAGAAGTCCGGTCTCTACTATATGGAGGGGAGCGCAGAAGGGGCACAGGAGGTGAACGCAGTCAGTGATGCGTCTACCGAGTTGTGGCACAGGCGGCTCGGCCATATCAGCGAGAAGGGGATGAGATACTTGGAGAACAGGAAAGTGATTCCGGGGCTCAGGTCTACAAAGTTGGAGAAATGCACGCACTGTTTGGCTGGGAAGCAAAATAGGGTGTCTTTCCAAAGTCACCCAAGTTCGAGGAAGCCGGCGTTGCTCGAGTTGATTCACTCGGATGTCTGCGGTCCTATGAAGGTAAAATCTCTTGGTGGTACTTCTTACTTTGTAACCTTTATTGATGACTGTTCCAGGAAGGTTTGGGTCTATGCCTTAAAGACCAAGGATCAGGTGCTGCCTACTTTCAAGGAGTTTCAGGCCTCTGTTGAAAGGGAGACGGGCAAGAAGTTATTATGTTTTCGGTCCGACAATGGCGGCGAATACATCGGTCCCTTTGATGCGTATTGCAGAGAGCAAGGGATACGACACCAGAAGACTCCGCCAAAGACACCTCAGCTCAATGGTGTAGCAGAGCGCATAAACAGGACACTGATGGAGAGGGTGCGGTGTTTGCTGTCAGAAGCAAACTTGCCGGGCAGTTATTGGGGTGAGGCTCTTCTCACAGCTGCTTATATTATTAATTTGTCTCCTAGTGCTCCTTTGTAGGGTGATGTGCCTGATAAAGTATGGTACGGCAAAGAGCCGTCATACAATCACCTGCGGGCGTTTGGTTGTAAGGCCTTCGTGCATGTACCGAAGGACGAAAGGACCAAACTTGAGCCGAAGACGAGGCGATGCGTCTTTGTCGGCTATGGTCGGAATGAGTTTGGTTATAGACTCTACGACCCAGTGGAAGGAAAGCTCTACAGAAGCAGGGACGTGGTGTTCGTCGAGGATCAGACCATGACCAACACTCAGGATTCTGAGACGCCTTTTGAGGCTGAGGAATTGCATGAGTTAGAGTCATTTCGCTTCGAGCAGTTTCCAGAGGACATCGCAGAGGATCCAGTTATGGGGGAGCCGGTACATGGAGTTGCTCCCAACCTTGATCATCAGCCTGCTGATGGTGGTCAGGGTGTCCCTCAGGAGGATGAGCATGCCGGAGAGGTAGTTCCTGAAGGGGCGGAGGCTGTCGGTATACAGCCAGTACCAGTGGCTCCACTGAGAAAGAGCAACAGAGATCGTCGACCATCTACGAGATACTCACCAGATGAGTATGTGCTATTGACTGACGGGGGGGAGCCTGAAGGTTTCGCAGAGGCTATGGAAGACGAACACAGGCAGGAGTGGATGGTGGCTATGCAGGAGGAGATGAGTTCCTTGCACAGCAATTCCACTTATGATCTGGTGCGGTTGCCAAAGGGCAAGAAGGCTTTGAAGAATCGATGGGTGTTCAGAGTGAAGCAGACGGAAGATGCTACTTGCCCTCGATATAAAGCGAGGCTGGTAGTCAAGGGCTACGGTCAGCGGAAAGGCGTGGATTATGATGAAATCTTTTCGCTTGTCGTCAAGCATTCGTCTATTCGGGTGGTGCTAGCATTAGCAGCCAGTTTCGACTTGGAGGTCGAGCAGATGGACGTGAAGACGGCATTCCTCCACGGTGATCTTGAGGAGGAGTTATACATGGAGCAGCCAGAGGGATTCTGTGAGAAGGGCAAGTCACATTTGGTCTGCCGGTTGAGGAAGAGCTTGTATGGTCTGAAGCAGGCTCCGAGGCAGTGGTACAGGAAGTTCGAGTCGTTTATGGGGGAGCATGGTTATGCATGGACGACGTCGGACCATTGTGCATTTGTGAGGTATTTTGCCGAGGATGATTTCATCATTTTATTGCTCTATGTAGATGATATGCTATTAGTGGGTTGAAATGCCACTAGGATAGCGGAGTTGAAGCGCCAACTGGGCGCGGCCTTCTCTATGAAGGATTTGGGCGCAGCGAAGACTATTCTTGGGATGGAGATCAGCCGAGAGAGAGAGTCCAAGCTGCTACACTTGTCCCAAAAGAAGTACATTCACCGGGTACTTCAGCGTTTCGGGATGGACGGGTCGAAGAAAGTGAGTTCCCCCCTCGCGGCTCACTTTAAGTTCACTGAGGAGCAGTGTCCATCTACCGAGGACGAAAAGGAAGATATGGAGCGGGTTCCATATGCTTCAGCTGTGGGGAGCCTGATGTATGCTATGGTGTGTACGAGGCCAGATATTGCTCATGCAGTTGGTACGGTTAGCAGGTATCTTTCAAATCCTGGAAGGGTACATTGGAGTGCGGTCAAGTGGATTCTACGATACCTTCAGGGCACTGCCGGTTGGAGACTTTCCTTTGGTGGTGACGAGCCGAAGCTGTTTGGGTATACCGACGCTGATATGGCTGGAGATGTAGACACGATGCGATCGACTTCGGGCTGCGTGATGATGTTTGCGGGAGGAGCGGTGTCGTGGCAGTCGCGGTTGCAGAAGTGTGTTGCCTTGTCGACGACGGAGGCGGAATACATTGCGGCGACGGAGGCTTGCAAGGAGCTGTTGTGGATGAAGAAGCTGTTGCAGGAAATGGGACTGAAGCAAGAGCAATATACTTTGCTTTGCGACAGTCAGAGTGCGATCCACCTTGTGAAGAATCAGACGTTTCATAGCCGGTCCAAGCACATCGAGACTCGGTATCATTGGATACGCGATGTGGTTGAGAAGAAGGACGCGGCGCTTGAGAAGGTGCATACAGACGACAACGGAGCTGATATGTTCACGAAGATTCTACCAAGAGGAAAGTTTGAGTACTGCAGGCAGATCGTCGGGATGACGACGTCCTCCCCATAGTTGTGAAGGGGAAGATTTGTTGGAGTGGGAGGGGTTCCCAACCTATGTGGAGAAGGCCCCGGAGTGCGACGAGCACCGTCCGAAGTCGGAGAAGCTCGGGAGTAGTTGCTGCTGCTGCTGCTGCCCCAAAAGGGGTTCTGGACCAAGCCTGCCGAGTTCGGGCCGAACTCGGTCCCAGGCCGAGTTTTGGCCGAACTCGGTCTCAGGCCGAGTTCTGGCCGAACTCGGTCTGGCTCTTCCAGAATGTTGGCGTGAGGTTCTGTTTGCTCGACACAGAGTTCTGGCCGAACTCTGTGTCGTCGGGGGCTGAAGCGAATTTCATGATGAGTTTTCATCATTGGATCTAATCCAACGGTTCAGGTTGGTTGCGGGATTAGGGAGTTATATTGAGTTTTCTCAACCCTAATTCATTATCGTATGATCGCAAGTAACACACCAGTTGAGAGAGAAGGAGGCAAGAGTGCCATTACAACTTCGGAGAAGAAGACGGAGGATTGAAGGTCGCCATTCGAAGGAGATCGTGTTCGGGTAATCTCTACTCGTCGTTCTCGCTCTTCGTAGCCTTGTAATCATTGTTCTTATCTCTGAGTGTTGTGGGGATCCGATTTGGATCGGGAGGAGTTTGTAGAGGGTGTATTTCTTCTATTCCATTAGTGGAGGCTTCTCAGGGTTGGACTCCGATCGTCCCGTGGTTTTTCCCGCAAGGGTTTTCCACGTCAAAAATTCTCTGTGTCTGCGTGGATTGTTTTTGTGTGTTTGTTTTTGGTTCGTGCGTTGTATTGCTCGGTCCTCTCGCAGGTACTCTCCGGTTTGGGGAAAGGTTTCCGCGTTTCTTTCCCAACAAAAATTTCCTTCCATAAGGTGTTGTAGATTTTTGAGATATAACTTCTGCAATATGGTAGAACTAAAGTATATTAATAAATAGGTTTCGATATATAACTTCTGTGAAAAATCAATAGGTGAAATAAAAAATAGAAAATTTTAATATATAATAAATAATTTATTTTTACTTCCTTCCTTTAGTATATGTTATCCTTGGATGTTGGGTTTTGACCAAAATTTATCGGGACGAAAAACCTATTAGAGCATCATTAGTAGTTGGAACTCTCCAATGCAATTTGGAGTCCAAAATTTCAAAAAAAAAAGGTAAATGTAGAATGGGTTGGATTTGTATGAGAATAGTAAGAAATGATAAAGTGAGTTTCGGTCCCAAAAATTGTGTAGTCAAAATTTAATGTAGGAAAAAAATAATATAAAGTTTAGAATCTAGAAAGTTGGACTCCAAATGGGAACTTACTATTCTACAAAACGAGTTTCTACAATCTAGAATCTAGAAATTGGGAGGCCCAACCCTTAGCACCCATGGATGGGTTGGGACCGAAATTGTAGAAATTGGGACTAGGGACGAGACTTATTATTCTACAAAATGAGCTTCTACATTCTAAATCTAGAATCTAGAAAATGGGATAGACCTTACTAATGATGCTCTTACGATCAAGGAGTTATTCATATTTTGGTACATGTAGGTTTTGCGATAAACGCAATTTAGCGTAGTCTCTCTTGATGTTTAAACTAGGTAATTTTAAAATATTCAAAAAATAATTTTAAGAAACTAAAAATAAAGCTGGAAATCCCCTAACAACCATGACAAAAATCACCTCCTCCAAATATTATAAAATAAAAATCGCTAACCCTAAGTTTTTGTATATAAAAAATAAAATTTAGTGGACGCCTGGATGCCCCTGCTGCTGCTGATCATTCAAATTCCCAAATGAGGTTTCTAAGTAATTCTAGGGTATTTCTAAAATGTTTAACCTCACTCTAACCCATGTATGATTCTAAAGATTTATTTTAAACTTAGGCATTCCCGGTAGCCAATGCTACATGCAACAAGAATTTAAAACGTTATGTGCACAATATGATTTGAAATTTAGGAGATCTTTTAAGGATACCACATAGCTGTAATTCTGCCTTTTAATGTTTAAATCATGTATTAAATATAAATTGCTATTGTACATTATATTAATAATGCAAGCTCAAGTAATAAATTACTAATTAACTGAGAATGATTGGTTAATTACTACTTTAATTTTAAAAAAAATTGAATTTTGAATTATTTACAATGTTATATGTATTTTATTATTTATTATCCAGCTTGTCCTTTAATTAACAAAATTTATTTGCAAAAATATATAAATTCTAATGGTTTTGACTATGTCATTTCTAAAATAGAATTAATTTTTTTAAATTATTGGTGTTATACTCCTTTTATATACCGTTTGAGGGTGATTTTTTGGTCATAAGATAAAATTAGATGGTATATTTATATTGTTAGGTAATTTTCATTACAATATCACTTGAGGTAACCAGTTTAAAAATAGAAATTAAAGTTGGTTTATATAAATAAAAAAAGTTATATCGAACGAACCTAGTTCAATTGTTCAAGGTAGTACGTAGTAGCTCTGGTTTAATTTCTAAGATTATTTCATGCTAAGAGTAAGAAAAAACATACCATTTAAATACTACAAAGTAAGAAAAAATATTCTTCCCTCCCAACTCATGAATTGTTATACCATTTAAATCCTATGGTGAAAATTATGACAATTTTGCATCATATTTTTCAATTTTAAAGTGGTACAAAGCACACGAAAAAAACATATCCTATACTTTCTTCTTTGGCATATGATCTTCTAATGGCCCCGATGTCCACGGTAGCATTAAAATTTTATTTTAGTGCATGTTCAAGAATGTCAAGTAAGAAGAGAAGATCAGGGTGCTAGAAAATATTTTGGAACTCTCCGTTTGAGTTCAAGTTTAGGTTCGTGTAAGAAAACTGACTCAACACTTAAGAGATAAAAGTGCTAATATAAATGAAGTGAACCTATAATCTCTTACTATAGTGGATGATACATGAGATGAAGAATAAAGATGGCCATGAAGACAGAACACCGATGACAAAAGTTCAAATTAAAGATGAAATTTGTACTTTCATTCATTTATAATTCTTAAAATAAAAATAAAATTATCATTAAATTTCTCAAATAAACAATATTTATTTATTTTTATTAAATATTAGTTTTGTTTCTAGTTTTTTTTTATGTAAAGTCAAAGTCCATAATACCCAAAGCGCTAAATTTTTGAGTTAAAAAAGTGGTTCAAACCCGGACTTGGCTCGGATCTGACCCAAACCCATCCCCATTAATCCCGATGTAATTTTTTTCTAGTTGTGGGCGGAGTTGCATTTGGATATTCTTCTCTAAATCCAGCCCAAATCGGACTAGATCTTCTAACCGAGCTGGCCCGGCCCGCCCAACCCATATAACACCTTGATAATTGATATTACACAGCTTCTTGAAATTAGCTGTTGATTAAGGCGTTATTTGACCACTTTCATTGCAATTGTCCGTTGGACGGACTTTCTATGTTTTGTTCACATTTTCAATTGGAATCTCTGACAGAATCAGTGTTTGTTCCCCCTTTTTCCACTTCTCACATGTAGTAAAAAAGAAGGGTAAGTGCATTGAGTGGTGGATTTTTACCACGGAGGCGATGGCTTGGTCGATATATATGCCTCTCCCACTAATTCCTCCTCTGCCGCAAGCAGAAGTAGCAGCAGCATCAACGACAGTATGATTGAGGCACCTCATCCTCTGCCACTGCCGCCTTCGCCATGTTTAATGTCGCCAGATCACATCCTCTTGGTCGTGCAACCTCGTTGAAACACAATGCCTCCCTTCAGGCCGAGCCTCCCTCGCTAGCCTCGACCAACACGATATTTTGCATTGTCATCGCCTCTTGACAGAAAACCTTCGTTAATAAGCCACTACCCCGACAGAGTACGACCGCGGGAGATCGGAGCACTCGGTCGAGGACCTTGCCTCAGTACTCAACTGCGCCCCCATCGCCTCGTAAGGACAGATCGCTTGCCACGAGCCTCCAACAGACCCATTGACTTCTTCGCTACTCCTCCAACAGACCCCCATCGGCCTCCCTCCTCTGCCCTATCGATGACCAGAAAGCGAGGTCTTTCAATGGTTCAAGCAGTACCATCGGATGAGCAAGAGTTTGGGTACTCTCGAGATTTTTCAGGCCCAAATTTGTGCCCAATCGTGGCAGAAAGTCCCTTCCCTACAAGTGTCCTGGTTGCCGAGGATGTTGACTTGCATGTGTTGGAGAGGGAGGAAGAGATCACCTTGGAAGATACATCCAAACATTGAAAGTCAATATTTTTGACACTCCTTAATTGCGGAAGAAAAAATCCCATGTATCAAAACATATTTTCATAAGTGAACGTGTTGAAAGTGCACTGCATTACAATACATTAAAAGTTGACACTTTCACACTTGAGGTGTTACAAGCATCCAAATAGCCCTAATCAACAACTAATTTCAGAAAGCTGTGTGTTTATTCGTGGCATGAAAATCAGGTGTTTAGCTAAGCTCCACCAATTCAATAAGTGAGCTTTGTGGTTTGTTATGAATGCAATAATCATATTGAGCAATTTTTGTATGCAAATTCATGATCAAATGCATAAAAGGCTTCACATCAACATGTGTATGTTCCTTGAGTAGAAGAGCATTAGCTCAATGGGGGCCATTCACTTCAGAAGATGCATAACCATCCTTAGAATCATCTTTTGCATGTGTCAGATCTTCGAGTGCATGCGTAATCCTGAGTGGGGGCATGTTAAAAAATATTTCTCTTCTCCTCTAATAATATGCAAACTAAATAAACAAAAATTAAAGTTATCGGCCTCCGGGGAAGTCGCGCACGAAGCACTGCCCTAAGAGTTATTTCGGATGCTCGTAGTGGTAAAATCCTCCCTCTACCAGTATCCCATCGTCGCACACAACTCGGAGAGATTAACCCTAATTTAGCTCTGCACAGAGCGAGAATACGAAGAACGGAAAGAATTTTCGTAAGACAAAAATTTGGGAAAGATTTTTCTCAGAGATTTTTCACTACTAAAATATGCTATATTAGCGACGTTGTTTAGCGACGGAATAAAATACCGTTGCTAAATATATAATATAGCGACTCCCTTCTATTGACATCGCAAAACGTCGCTGAATAACGACGTTCAGCGACACTAGATACATTACGTCGCGGAATAGCGACGTTCAGAGACATATTATTAAAATATGTCGCCTATATTAAAATGGTTGCGACGGTTAGCGACATCGACTGTTGACGTCGCTAACTTTTTTACTTAGGGCACGGTCTTGTTTCCTTTTTTTCCCTCACTCGAAAACTCGAAAATTTCGTAATCGAGCTCTCGGCGCATCCCTCCCCCCCCCCCCCGGCAACCCCTACCCCCCCCCGGCAACCCCTACCCCCCCCCCCCCCCCGTTGAGCTCCTCCTCCCCCAATCTGAGCTACTCCTCCTCTCCGGTAAACCCTAACCTACCTCCTCCTCCTCCTCCTTCTCTCCCCCCCACACACATACACACATACACACACACACACACGATTAGGTTTAGTGATGAGATTTGGGGGCTTGAGTCCCATCATATATAGGAAAAGTGCAAGTTGCTCCTAGACACAAACGTGTCGTGTATCGTAAAGGGAGTTCTTGCTACGCAAAATATCAGCTAGTCTATAGAATTGATTCTTAGACAGTGGATAGAGTTTCTCGGTCTAGCCGACAAGATATAATACATGTGAGCATTACACCATCGTTTTCTAATTTGGGATGGTTCCCTTGCAATGCCCGTTCTCTCATTGTCTTCATTTTCCATTAGATTTATGATTAACGTAATCAACATAATTATATTACCCACAACAACATTAAGCATCAGACGTTGGGGTTGAAAATATCCATCTACAATAAAAAAAGGCACCCCAAATTTGTTAGATTTCTTGTACTAACTCAACCTATACTTAATGCATTTCAAGAGAAAACCATAAATCCCCTAACTTAATGCTAGTTACTAGAAAGTAGTATATTGGTTCCTAGGACATGAATAGAACCTACTGTCAGAAATTAATTGGCATAGCAGAGTGCATAAATGTTTAGCCATAATAATTCATAGAAAAGCACAAAGCAGGTTGGTAAACTGATATAAAGTAGACTGATGGGTTTATCCATCTTGATTTAGCACTGCCTAGTACCAGTCCTCTTGGGAATTAGGTTTAGTGATGAGATTTTGGGGCTTGAGTTTATTTAAGTGTCTTAACTACCAAGAGCATGTACTGATTACTCCTTACAGTTCAGTATGAGATTTGGTGAGGGATAATGTACCTGGGGGCCTGATCTTGTACTATCCAGGCTTTGTGTAGACTATGGGTACTTGGTATGAAGCCACTTCTTGCATTGATCTCATTCCTGGTCTACTTAATAACCATGTACTGTCTCTTTGACAGATATTTCTCCTTTCATGCGTGTGTGATTGTTGGAGAGATAAAGAGGAAATTTGGGAATAAGGTTAGAGGAAGTTGGTAGTAAGATATGTATTATAAGATTTGTAGTTGATAGGGGATTTTGGATAGTTTTAGCTTGGTTAATGTTCAGTAAGAATCGATAGCTAGCGTATGTGTACACGTTGGATGCACAAGAACTTATGTGCGATATAGCATGGTTATTAGTAACTCTCCGCTACTAATGTGTGTCCCATAATAAGACATAATATACGAATTTGTGCCTATTGGATAATGTGTGTCCATCTTTTCAGAATTATTTCCAAATGGATATGAATTACTACTTGCGGAATCGTTCATGGATGTACAATCGTCGTCCTAATGATATGGTGTGTGGGATGAATACATAGCGGGAGTAGAGCAGTTCCTGCAGTTTGCTAAGGCGTTCCCTCAGTACATGGACGACACCAAAATTAAGTGTCCGTGTGTGAAATGTCATAACGTGAAATATTATCCAGAAGTGGAAGTGACATATCATTTGTACTCGAGGGGTTTCACGCCTAATTACTATCAGTGGACTGCACACAGAGAACTTGTGTCTTTAGCATCAGATCCGGAGCCTTATGTTGAGCCGTATATGCATGCGGGACCTAATTTTGTTTCAGATAATCATGCATACGACGACGGGTGCGTGAACATGGTTTTCGACGCTGCAGGACCTAGTTTCGTTCATGATGCAGCTGAGGAGGCACCAAATGTCGATGCTGCAAAGTTTATAGAGTTGCTGGAGAATGCAAGGACTCTATTGTATCCTGGTTATGAGGATCATTCACCTTTGGAGGTGGTTACAAGACTGTTGAGCATTAAGTCATATTTTAACATGTCGTAAGAATACTACAACCGAGTGTTGGAGCTGATTATAGAGATCTTGCCGACGGGTGCTAAGTTACCTAAAGACTCTATCAGTCTAAGAGGATGGTGAGATCGCTCTGGATGGGATACGAGAAAATCGATTCTTGTCACAATGGGTGCATGCTGTACTACAAAGACGACAAGGACGCAGATGTGTGTAGATCTTGTGGTGCTGATTACTATAAGACCACTAGTACAGGAAGGTCTACCGGTGCAAGAAGACCGACCGATTCAATGCACTACTTGCCTTTAACGTCGCGGTTGCAAAGATTATTTATGGTGAAAGAGACGGCCGAAAATATGAGTTAGCACATGCGAGAACAGATTGAAGGAGTGTTGGATCACCCATCCGATGGAGAAGCGTGGAAGCACTTTGATCAAGTGTATCCTGATTTTGCTTCAGATCCGCGTAATGTCAGGTTGGGGCTATCTTCTGACGGTTTTACTCCTTTTGGTCTTTCGCGATCCCGGTTGGGGCTATCTTCTGACGGTTTTACTCCTTTTGGTCTTTTGGGATCCCAGTATTCGTGCTGGCCTGTGATTGACTCTCCGTATAACCTACCGCCTTGGATGTGCATGAAGACTCAGTACATGTTTCTAACCGTTATAATTCCTGGTCCGAAGAATCCCAAGAGGAACATTGATGTGTACTTACAGCCTTTGATAGATGAGTTGAATCAGTTATAGAAAGTAGGCGCTAACACGTACGATGTTTCCAGGAAGCAAAATTTTCAGATGAAGGCAACCCTTATGTGGACCATCAACGACTTTTCGGCCTATGGAATGTTATCTGGATGGAGCACTCATGGCCGTCTCTCATGTCCGTATTGCATGGACCGTACTAAGGCTTTCTGTTTGAAACACGGAGGAAAACCGTGCTTCTTTGATTATCATCGACAATTTCTACCAAAAGATCATCCGTTCAGAAGAAACAAGAATGCATTTCATGCCGACGTTGTAGAGAAAGGTGATCCACCACCAAGGTGGTGCGGAGCCACGATATGGGAGGAGGTTAGAGATTTTCCAAGTGCTATCGAAGATCCTACAACTGGGTACAAGTGCGATGGATTTGGTAGAGATCATAACTGGACAAAGAGGAGCATATTTTGGGATCTGCCATATTGGAGTACCAATCTGATCAGACATAATATTGATGTCATGCATATTGAGAAGAATGTGTTTGATAACATAATTAATATTGTGATGGACGTAAAGTGAAAAATGAAAGACAATCCCAAGGCCAGGTTGGACTTAGAAGAAATATGCAAATGCCATGCGTTGTATTTGATAGATGAGAATGGAAAACAGTTCCTGCCGAAGTCAATTTTTTCACTGGACAAGGAGGATAAAGTGAGACTTTGTCGGTGGATCCAGGGCCTAAAATTTTTAGACGGATATGTGTCAAACTTGAGAAGATGTGTCGATCCGAAGGAAAATAAATTGACGGGTATGAAGAGCCATGATTGTCACGTATTCATGGAGAGGTTAATTCCAATTGTATTTCGAGAATTCTTACCGCAGGCAGTTTGGGATCCATTGACGGAGCTTAGCATATTCTTCAGGGATCTTTGTTCTAAGAAATTGCTCATTGATCGTCTAGAAAAGCAAGAGAAGGACATTGCAGTAACACTGTGCAAGCTAGAAAGGGTGTTTTCTCCTGGATTCTTCGACTCTATAGAGCATAAAGATCATCCGAACAAACACTGGAGTAGCGCTGTCACAATCTCTATATTGAGAAGATGCTCACACGCTATGGGTATAAGGATCTTCCAGGGATCGATACGCCATACATGTGTGATCAGAAGCTGAAGCCAAACTCGAGGAAAAGCGTCAGACAGCTGGAGTATTCTAGCATTATCGAAAGTTTGATGTACGCAACCACTGTCACAAGGCCTGACATAGCTTTCGCCGTAGGAATGCTGAGTCGGTTCACAAGCAACCCAGGGGTTAAGCAATGGAAAGCTGTGAAGCGGGTGATGAGATATCTCAAGAAGACTCAGACATATGCACTGCACTACAACGGATATCCGATAGTAGTGGAAGGCTTCAGTGATACTAGCTAGTGTTTAGATGTGGAAAGCGAGAGATCCACAGGTGGATATGTCTTTTCCTTGGGTGGATCTGTTATATCATGGAAGTCAAAGAAGCAGACTATACTCTCTCGTTCCTCCATGGAATCTGAATTCTGTGCACTTGAAACTGCAGTAGATGAAGCAGAATGGCTTCGGGAGCTCATGTATGATCTTCCAGCAGTGGTTGGGGCTCAGATACCGGCGATACCGATATAATGTGACAACCAGGCGACTGCGGCGGTGGCATCAAATGACCTCTTCAATGGAAAGAAGAGGACTGTGCGATTGAAGTACAGGGCAGTACACGATCTTATCAAAAGAGGTGTAATTGCAGTGATTGATGTTCGGATTCAGGAGAACCTGGCAGATCCGTTCACAAAGGGCCTCAAGCGCCAGTTGGTCGATGACACAGCTTGTAAAATAGGCTTGCAGGCATTCTGATAGTGTGTCTTTGTAATCCTACCATAAAGTTTTATGCTATTAGTTCAAAAAGAAATCTACTAGGCACAAGGCTACGATAATCACAAATTTAAAACAAGTTTAAAACAAGTAAACACAAAAAATTATGTAAATCGATAATCGTATGCGTCTGTCCAATCATCATGATACTCAGAAATCTTCGTCATGCCAGTGAGCAAGGCTACGATAATTACAGAGTCCTCAACTATGGTACATACATATAGAATTATGGTATTTAAAATTTTCCATTGCCACATGCATGGCAACGAAAACCTTAAATTCCTACACCCGAGAAATACGGCCATAATCCGACTATATGTCCTCACTATGCCTGCTAGCATGACCCTAGAGTATTCTAAAATCTCATAATCGAGGCGACCTAGCCCATATGAGTTATCTTAGAAGGAAATTACATCACAAGAACAAATTTTCATCCAACGATCAAAGAACAGATATAATTGAAGTTCAAGACAGTTTATAAGAGGACGATTGCGGAAAGGAGATTCGAATATCAGAACCTGCTATCTGCTCTGCTACTGCCTGAGTGGGCTCAACTGTCATGGCAAAAGCACGCCCCTGCTGGTCTCTTCTAGCCTACTGTACTATGTCCTGGTCTCTTCGGATTCCACTAGCGTGGCAATCCCTCAGCTGGTGGTCAGACAACCCACAGTATAGACAGATGCCCAACCTCTTCCTATAAGCCTCTCTAGTGTGCCCCGGCTTCCCGCAGAAGCCGTACGGAGTAGCCAGTCTCTGGCCCTGTCCCTGGTGCTGCTGGACACGCGCTGGTGCCTGCTGAATTTGTTACAGAGGCTGCTGCTGGAATGGCCTTTGCTAATGCTGAATATGGGGGCGCTTGGCCGGTCCCGCACTGGAAATCGCACCCATGGTATCACCACTCCTCTTCGGCTCGAGGCTGAAGTCCTTTTCTGTAATCTGCGCGTCCATCAATATCTGATCGAACGTCGTGTCACGGTGACCCAAGGTGTGGGTGCGCACTACATGAATAGGTCCCCTACGGAACTTATGAGCCTTCTGCCCCTCATCCTGGATCATATCAGGAGCGAACCTGCTAAGGCGGAAGAACTCTGCTGCATACTCGTCCACCGACGAGTTCCCCTGCACTAGACCCACGAACTGGCCCTCCAATGCTGTAAGAGCCACGTTTGGAAAGAACTTCTCCTTGAAGAGCATCCGGAAGTCCTCCCATGATAACCCTTTCACTGACGTACGAGGATCCGTACGGTACCATGTCAGTACAATATCGAAGAATCGGCTGGCTGCAGCTGAAACACAAAGTCCTCTAGGAAGCTCTGCTAGCTCCATACTCCGCTGCACGTCCTCTAGCCAATCGTCTGCATAAAGGATGCCCTCCGTGCCCGTGAAGTCCCTGGAGCTCATCTTCCTAAAGTCTAATACTGTCCCTGGCCTGGACTGCTGCTGGTACGACTGCTGGCCAGTAGGGCCCTGTACCGTACCCGGTGCCACTCTCTCCATGGCTGCCAGTGCAAGCTGATACGAGTTCTCCATGCTCTGCCTCCGCATCTCAATCTGACGGTGTGATGCCTCCGCATCTCAATCTGACGGTGTGATACCTCCGTCAGGCGTTGCGATGCCTCTGCCTGGGCTCGCTGTGTCTCCATTATCTGCTGAAGGAGAAGGAACATGTGGTGTGTATCCGTCGGTATCGAAGGTGGTGGCGGCAGTATCTTTGGAACCGCGACCGAAACCCTCTGGGGTCGAGGTGGTAGACCTCCCTGTGCAACTGCCAGGGCCTCCGGGATAGTAGAATCACTGGGGACAGTCTCGTGAACCTCCTCCTCAGCCTGGTCAGATGTCTCGGGCAAGCTACTCGATCCAGTGGCCTGCGGGCCCGTCTTCGTCATTCTGGGGACGAATTGAAGCAAAAAGATCAATATGGCACATGAGAAGACATTATCAAAGAAGGACAGCTAATTTAATACAAGGGGAGTAATCATGATAATCAAAAGATCAAAAAAAAATTTCCTAGGTGTGATTGAGAAACTCCTATCGTATCCTAGGTCCTAATTGCAGGCTCGTAATTAGTACTCTAAGTCGAGCACCATTATGAGATCGCACTAATTGCGACACCGGACCTGCGTGGGCCACCACAAAAATGTGTCACGACCCGTATCCTGATTAGGGGCACGAGTACGTGGTTACGTCCAGCCTACGCCGCAACATCGGCGGTAGAACACTGTCTAGGTTTACTACCAAACTACGCTAAATAGTATAAAGGTACCTGTATAATATATACACTCCGAATGGAGGTGACATAACAATACAGTCTCAATCACATGATAAAACTAAGGTAGATAGCTCAGAAGGAAAGACATATAATAGATGAAAAAAAATAAGTCCTATGTCCAACACAAGCCCAGATATATACATAACATCTCAGGGTCTCAAAATATAACATAGAAAGCTGCAGTCTGATAATACTAGCTGGATCGCAGTCCAGGCAAACCTAGCTAACCTACACTACTCTGGGAGAACGAAGTCTAGTGGCTCTACTATAAGGCCAATATAAAGTCATATAGAACATGTGAGTAACTGAATATCATAGCATGGTGAGAAAGTACTGAATGTAGAACAGAACAGGATATATGATAAGATAAGTAAATATAAAATGTGCCTTGAATTATAAGAGCGTTGTGTGATCGGCAAGGGAATCATGGTAGGGTTATCCACTTGGCCTGGCAATCCGCGGTGACCTCAACGAAAAGTCGTGTCGACCAACCTGGATAACATGGACATGGAGGTATCTGCTACACCCTACGTAAGGTGAGAGTGGCACAAGAAAAATAGTGACATGGGGCTTTGATCAAATAACCCCTAATAATTCCCCATCCCCGAGTAGTATAATGGACCTGGACATGACACGTCATGACACGGGATTCCCTAAGAGGATAGCTACTCCCTCTCAGGAATCGGTGTCTATATAAGTACAGGGAACAAGACAGGAAATGTACATATATACCAAAAAAAATCCAGGAACAACATCTCATGTCATGATCCAACGTATACTAGTCCGTGAACTATCGTGACTGAAATCGAGTAAGACACTACAACTGAATCGGATATATCAGATATCAAGACAATGAAAACTATCAGTGAATGTACTCGCCTGCTGTCCTGAGCTGTAGGGTATATCAATGCTCACAGTGATAATCAGAGACCTAAAGATGAGATATTGTATGTTAATTTAGGTTTAACAAAATTAAGAATGATTTATAATGTATGATATAAAATCTAGGACAAACTAGGTCTCATTGAGTCACACTAATCCTGTCAAGTCAATCTAGGTCCAATCAAGTTATATCAAGTCAATCTAAGTCAGACTAAGTCAACCCTAGGTCATACCAGTCATCGCAAGTCAAAACAAGTCAAAGCAAATCAAACAGGGTCAAGAGTTGGCCTACTGTTGACCTTTGGTCAACTGGTTAGCTCTGGTCAACTCTAGATCAAACTGGTCAAATGTTGACCAACAGTTGACTTTTGGTCAACTGGTCAACTCTAGTTTGGATTTGGTCAAATCTAGACAAAGTGTTGACTCACGGTTGACTTCTAGGTAAAAAGTCAACTCTGGGTCAACCGAGCCAAAATCGGTCCAAATATGACATTTGTAGGGTGTACCTAACAAGTCACCAAAGTTTTAAGTCAATCAGAATACCTGAACCCCGTATTTTGAATTTACCCGTTTACCCCTTAAAATATTTACCCCTTAATTATTCTAACTTGACGCCAAGTGGCCTTCCCTTAGGAATTTCACTCCGGACTCCCTAGGGTAGTAGGGTACTAGCCTATACAACTATTACCTACCAAGTTTTCGAGGGTAAGTGGACATCCAGTCCATCTTACGGTCCGTATCGCCCGTTTACCCGTTATCTTGAATATCTCAAGATACACGATGGTACGATGCGATACCACTCTCCTAATCCCACACGCAACTCCGATTTCCACCTAGGAGCCTACCCGCAAACTCTATTTCACATTTTCTAAGTCTCCTCCAAGTTTCGACGCGTTCCGAATCACGGAACTCAAAATCACTCATTCACAAAATCCTAACTAACCATTCACTCACTCATTCACTCATTCAAACTCTCTCTTTTCACACTCTCTTCGGACTAATTTTAGGGGGTTATTTAGAGGGCTAAATAGGTATATATATATAGCTAATATATAGGGTATATATATGTATATATATAGGTATACATATAGGGGCATATACGGGAGGGTTACGGGGGTCAAATGGGGGCCCAAAAAGGGGGAAAAACTGCTGTTGGCTGCTGCTGCTAATGTTGCTACTGCTGCTGCAGTTTCTACTACTGCTGCTGCTGTTTCTGGGGGGGGGGGGGGGGGCAGCAGCCCCTTGGCCCCCCCCCCCTAGCTGCTGCCAATGCTCTCCTACTTCTTCCCCTTTTCTCCCCTTTAATTCCCTTCCATTCTCCTCTCTAATTCCTCTCTAAACTCCTCTCTAACTCCTCTATTTCTCTCATATATATATATATATATATATATATATATATATATATATATATATATCACATTCATATCTCTCATTCATCCCCCTCTCTATATACAAATACACACACTCACACATACATATCCACATACACACATACATATCTACATATATATATATATATATATATATATATATATATATATATATATATATATATATATATATATATATATATATATAAAATATATATATATATATATATATATATATATATATATATATATATATATATATATATATATATATATGTATATGTAGACACACACACATATATATATCTATATATATATATATATATATATATATGGACACACACACTCCCACACATACATATATATATGTAAACACTCTCTCACACACACACAGATATATATATATATATATATATATATATATATATATATATATATATATATATATATATATATATATATATATATATATATATATATATATATATATATATATATATATATATATATGGACACACACACATATATATGTATAGGGACACACACACACACACACACACACACACACACATACACACACACACACACACACACTAAATAAATGAAGTTAAGAGTGCCTAACCACTTAGAGGCCAAATATAATTTATTCTAAAGTTTTCAAATTTAGAGGAAACTCAAGGATATACAAACACAAACTTCTCCTAGGACACTCCAAACGGACTCAAACTCGACACGAATAGGGACACAACTATGGAAATCAATCCTACATGGTCCAACCTAGATTACATGATGAAAAGAATAAATTAGAGGATAGGTTATACCTATCGGGAGATGGATTCTCGATTCGAAAGTCCTCCAACACAACGAATTGATTAGGACACACCCACTTCACTTCTTGCTCCCAAAAGCTTGGAGAATCACTACTTGGGATAGAGGAAGAGTTGGATGGAAGAATATTGGAGAAAAATGAATTATTTAAAGATGATTTCTAGGAAAAACCTATTCTAACCTTTAAGAAAAGCTTGGAGAAGAAGAAGAAGAAAATGGTGATATTTTGAAGTGAAGAAGAAGAAATAAATGGGAAGGGGGAGGCTGGCCATAAAGGGAAGGGTTGGGGCACTTGAAATTACAAGTTTGCCCCTCCCTTAACTTCTATGCTAAGTTAAGTCCAAATTTGGTTTTGTGGGTTAGTTAAAATTAAATAAAAATCATAATTAAGCTTAAATACTCATGGGGGACTAGTCCAAACTCCTAAACCTAAAAGTTAAGTATGGTGGGCCATGGCTAATTAATATGCTAAATACAACTAAAGTCGAAATTCTCCGGAGTCCCGAATTAAGGCGGAATACGATAAAATTCGAACCCGACTCCTATAATAATTAAATATTAATATTCATGAAATTAAATTCTTAAAAATATTATAAAATGGAAAATTACTATTTTACCCCTAACTTGGAAAAGTGAGGGTGACAAGTCTATCCACCTTAAAAAAATTCGTCCTCGAAATTAAACCCAAACAATAGTAAAATATCAAAATCACAAGTCATGGATTAAATTTTAAAATGATTAAAATCTCAAAAAATCAAAGCATGAATTAAATTACTAAAATTATAAAATTTAAAATTACTCTCAAATAGAAACTGGGTGCTATAAGTCTATCCACCTTAAAAGAATCGTCCTCAAAAATTTAAAACAAGTAAGCACAAAAAATCATGCAAATCGATAATCGTATGCGTCTGTCCAATCATCATGATACTCAAAAATCTCCGTCATGCCAGTGAGCAAGGCTACGATAATCACAGAGTCCTCAACTACGGTACATACATCTAGAATTATGGTATTTAAAATTTTCCATTACCGCATGCTTGGCAATGAAAACCTTAAATTCCTACACCCGAGAAATACGGCCATAATCCGATTATATGTCCTCACTATGCCAGCTAGCATGACCCTAAAGTATTCTAAAATCTCATAATCGAGGCGACCTAGCCTATATGACTTATCTTAGAAGGAAATCACATCACAAGAACAAATTTTCATCCAACGATCAAAGAACAGATATAATCGAAGTTCAAGACAGTTTATAAGAAGGCGATTGCGGGAAGGAGATTCGAATATTAGAACCTGCTATCTGCTCTGCTACTGCCTGAATGGGCTCAACTGTCATGGCAAAAGCACGCCCCTGCTGGCCTCCTCTAGCCTGCTGCACTCTGTCCTGGTCTCTTCGGATTCCACTAGCGTGGCAATCCCTCAGCTGGTGGTCAGGCATCCCACAGTATAGACAGACGCCCAACCTCTTCCTACAATCCTCTCTAGGGTGCCCCGGCTTCCCGCAGAAGCCGCACGGAGTAGCCGGTCTCTGGCCCTGTCCCTGGTGCTGCTGGACACGTGCTGGTGCCTGCTGAATCTGTAACAGAGGCTGCTGCTGGAATGGCCTCTGTTGATGCTGAATATGGGGGTGCTTGGCCGGTCCCGTACTGGAACTCGCCCCCTATGGTATCACCACTCCTCTTCGGCTTGAGGCCGAAGTCCTCTTCTGTAATCTGCACGTCCATCAATATCTGATCGAACGTCGCGTCACGGCGACCCAAGGTGTGGGTGCGCACTGCATGAATAAGTCCCCTACGGAACTTACGAGCCTTCTGCCCCTCATCCTGGATCATATCGGGAACGAACCTACTAAAGCGGAAGAACTCTGCTGCATACTCATCCACCGACGAGTTCCCCTGCACTAGACCCACGAACTGGCCCTCCAATGCTGTAAGAGCCACGTCCGGGAAGAACTTCTCCTTGAAGAGCCTCCGAAAGTACTTCCATGATAACCCTTTCACCGACGCACGAGGATTCGTACGGTACCATGTCAGCACGATGTCGAAGAATCGGCTGGCTGCGGTTGAAACCCAAAGTCCACTAGAAAGCTCTGCTAGCTCCATACTCCGCTGCATGTCCTCTAGCCAATCGTCTGCATAAAGGATGACCTTCGTGCCTGTGAAGTCCCTAGAGCTCATCTTCCTAAAGTCTAATACTGTCCCTGGCCTGGACTGCTGCTGGTACGGCTGCTGGCCAGTAAGGCCCTATACCGTACCCGGTGCCACTCTCTCCACGGCTGCCAGTACAAGCTGATGCGAGTTCTCCATGCTCTGCCTCAGCATCTTGATCTGACGGTGTGACGCCTCCGTCTGGCGCTGCGACGTCTTTGCCTAGGCTCGCTGTGTCTCCATCATCTGCTGAAGGAGAAGGAACATGTGGTGTGTATCCGTCGGTATCGGAGGTAGTGGCGGCAGTATCTCTGGAACCGTGATCGAAACCCTCTGGGGTGGAGGTGGTAGACCTCCCTGTGCAACTGCCAGGGCCTCCGGGATAGTGGAATCACTGGGAGCAGTCTCATGAACCTCCTCCTCAGCCTGGTCAGATATCTCGGGCATGCTACTCCATCCAATGGCATGCGGGTGCGTCTTCGTCATTCTGGAGACGAATTGAAGCAAAGAGATTAATATGGCACATGAGAAGACATTATCAAAGAAGGACAGTTAATTTAATACAAAGGAAGTAATCATGATAATCAAAAGATCGAAATTTTTTTCCTAGGTGTGATTGAGAAACTACTATCGTATCCTAGGTCCTAATTTCAGGCTCGTAATTAGTACTCTAAGTCGAGCACCATTACGATATCGCACTAATTGCGATACCGGACCTGTGTAGGCTACCACAAAAATGTGTCACGATCCGCACCCTGATTAGGGGCACGAGTACGTGGTTACGTCCAGCCTACGCCGCAGCATCGACGGTAGAACGCTGTCTAGGTTGTCTACTAAACTACACTAAACAGTATAAAGGTACCTGTACAGTATATACACTCCGAATAGAGGTGACATAACAATACATTCTCAATCACATGATAAAACTAAGGTAGATAGCTCAGATAGAAAGACATATGATAGATGAAAAAGAAATAAGTCTTGTGTCCAACACAAGCCCAGATATATACATAACATCTCAGGGTCTCAAAATATAACATAGAAAGCTACAGTCTGATAATACTAGCGGGATCGCAGTCCAGTCAAACCTAGCTAACCTACACTACTCTGGGAGAACGAAGTCTAGTGGCTCTACTATAAGGCCACGGTCCTGGACTACTCCATCTAGCTCAAGCCCATAATAGGTCGAGCAGTCTGCCTCAGAGTTATCTGTAATATATCATAACGGTATCCTGTCAGGAAAATGAGCAAGTACAAGCACTAACAGCAGTTCCATGTGAATTGACAAATTCTATAAGAGACAGTATAATGAACTACAAGACAAAGATATATGAAGACTTGGGAACCGTTTGAAAGCTGAGCTACAACCCTTAAACCAAACAAGGATCGGGGTTGTAACCCTTCTCCCGAGCAGAACTTAGTCTCCAATCAAGGTACAATATAAAGGCATGTAGAACATGTGAGTAACTGAATATCATAGCATGGTGAAAAAGTACTGAATATAAAACAAAACAGGATATATGATAAGATAAGTAAATATAAAATGTGCCTTGAATTATTAGAGCGTTATGTGATCGGCAAGGGAATCATGGTAGGGTTATCCACTTGGCCCGGCAATCCATGGTGACCTCAACGGAAAGTCATGCCGACCAACCTGGATAACATAGACATGGAGGTATCTGCTACACCCTACGTGAGGTGAGAGTGGCACAAGCAAAATAGTGACATGGGGCTTTGATCACATAACCCCTAATAATTCTACATCCCCAAGTAGTATAATGGACCTGGACATGACACGTCATGACACGAGATTCCCTAAGAGGATAGCTACTCCCTCTCAGGAATCGGTGTCTATACAAGTACAGTGAACAAGACAGGAAATGTACATATATACCAAGAAAATCCAGGAACAACATCTCATGTCATGATCCAACGTATACTAGTCCGTGAACTATCGTGACTAGAATCGAGTAAGACACTACAACTGAATCAGATATATCAGATATCAAGACAATAAAAACTATCAGTGAATGTACTTGCCTGCTGTCCTGAGCTGTAGGATATATCAATGCTCACAGTGATAATCAGAGACCTAAAGATGAGATATTGTATGTTAATTTAGGTTTAACAAAATTAAAAATGATTTATAATGTATGATATAAAATCTAGGTCAAACTAGGTCTCACTGAGTCACACTAATCCTGTCAAGTCAATCTAGGTCCAATCAAGTTATATCAAGTCAATCTAAGTCAGACTAAGTCAACCCTAGGTCATACCAGTCATCGCAAGTCAAAATAAGTCAAAGCAAATCAAACGGGGTCAAGAGTTGGCCTACTGTTGACCTTTGGTCAACTGGTCAACCCTGGTCAACTTTGGTCAACTTTAGGTCAAACTGGTCAAATGTTGACCAACAGTTGACTTTTGGTCAACTAGTCAACTCTAGTTTGGATTTGGTCAAATCTAGACAAAGTGTTGACTCACGGTTGACTTTTGGGTAAAAAGTCAACTCTGGGTCAACCGAGCCAAAATCGGTCCAAATATGACATTTGTAGGGTGTACCTAACAAGTCACCAAAGTTTCAAGTCAATCCGAATACCCGAACCCCGTATTTTGAATTTACCGTTTACCCCTTAAAATATTTACCCCTTAACTATTCTAACTTGACGCCAAGTGGCCTTCCCTTAGGAATTTCACACCGGACTTCCTAGGGTAGTAGGATACTAGCCTATACAACCATTACCTACCAAGTTTTCGAGGGTAAGTGGACATCCAGTCCATCTTACGGTCTGTATCGCCCGTTTATCCGTTATCTTGAATATCTCAAGATACACGATGGTACGGTGCGATACCACTCTCCTAATCCCACAAGCAACTCCAATTTCCATCTAGGAGCCTACCCGCAAACTCTATTTCACATTTGCTAAGTCTCCTCCAAGTTTCGACGTGTTCCGAATCACGGAACTCAAAATCACCCATTCACCAAATCCTAACTAACACATTCACTCACTCATTCACTCATTCAAACTCTCTCTTTTCACACTCTCTTAGGACTAATTTTAGGGGGTTATTTAGAGGGCTAAATAGGTATATATAACTAATATATAGGGTATATATGTATATATATATAGAAGAAAAAAAGTATATATATAGGTATACATATAGGGGCATATACGGGGGGGTAACGGGGGTCAAATGGGGGCCCAAAAGGGGAAAAAACTGCTGTTGGCTGCTGCTGCTAATGTTGCTACTGCTGCTGCAGTTTCTACTACTGCTGCTGCTGCTATTTCTGGGGAGGGGACAGCAGCCCCTTGGCCCCCCTAGCTGCTGCCAATGCTCTCCTACTTGTTTCCCCCTTCTCCCCTCTAATTCCCTTCCATTCTCCTCTCTAATTCCTCTCTAAACTCCTCTCTAACTCCTCTATTTCTCTCTCATATATATATATATATATATTTATATATATATATATATATATATATATATATATATATATATATATATATATATATATATATATATATATCACACACATTCATATCTCTCATTCATCCCCCTCTCTATATACAAATACACACACTCACACATACATATCCACATACACACATACATATCTACATATATATATATATATATATATATATATATATATATATATATATATATATATATATATATATATATATATATATATATATATATATATGTATATATATATGTAGACACACACACACATATATATCTATATCTATATATATATATATATATATATATATATATATATATATATATATATATATATATATATATATATATATATATATATGGACACACACACTCCCACACATACATACATATATATATATATATATATAAACACTTTCACACACACACACACACACACACATATATATATATATATATATATATATATATATATATATATATATATATATATATATATATATATATATATATATATATATATATATGGACACACACATATATATATATATATATGTATAGGGACACACACACACACACTAAATAAATGAAGTTAAGAGTGCCTAACCACTTAGAGGCCAAATCTAATTTATTCTAAAGTGTCCAAATTTAGGGAAAACTCAAGGACACAAACACAAACACTAACTTCTCCTTGGACACTCCAAACGGACTCAAACTCGACACGAATAGGGACCCAACTATAGAAATCAATCCTACATGGACCAACCTAGATTACATGATGAAAATAATAGATTAGAGGATAGGTTATACCTATCGGGAGATGGATTTCCAATTCGGAAGTCCTCCGACACGGCTTCGACACAACGAATTGATTAGGACGCACCCACTTCACTTCTTGCTCCTAAATGCTTGGAGAATCACTACTTGTGATAGAGGAAGAGTTGGATGGAAGAATATTGGAGAAAAAGGAATTAATTAGAGATGATTTCTAAGGAAAACCTATTCTAACCTTTGAGAAAAGCTTGGAGAAGAAGAAGAAGAAAATGGTGATATTTTGAAGTGGAGAAGAAGAAATAAATAGGGAGGGGGTGGCTGGCCATAAAGGGAAGGGTTGGGGTACTTGAAATTACAAGCTTGCCCCTCCCTTAACTTCTATGCTAAGTTAAGTCCAAATTTGGTTTTGTGGGTTAGTTAAAATTAAATAAAAATCATAATTAAGCTTAAATACTCATGGGGGACTAGTCCAAACTCCTTAATCTAAAAGTTAAGTGTGGTGGGCCATGGCTAATTAACATGCTAAATACAACTCAAGTCAAAATTCTCCGGAGTCCCGAATTAAGTCGGAATGTGATAAAATTCGAACCCGACTCTTATAATAATTAAATAATAATATTCATGAAATAAAATTGTGTGAAACCCATTATTTTGTAATTAATTATTAAATAGAGTTTAGTATTATTATTATTATTAGCATTTTTCAAAAAAATTATTATTATTAATATTACTATTAAATATTTTGAGTGAAAAAGGATTTTGAAAATATAAATAACATGGCTTTTTGGATTCAGACCCAGACCCGAGTCCGAACCCAGACCCAGGCCTGAGACCAATCCATTCTTTTTAAAATCTGAATTGACTTGGTTAATCATTATTTATATATTAAAAAAAAGAATTAGCTTTGGCTGGTCCCGTAGGACCAGCATCTGAATTGGCCAACCTCCACTCCCTATTCTCACTCACCCCAACTCCTCTCCTCCACACACGTGAACACCCCACCTCCCCATACTTTTTCCAACGTTCACCCACTCCCCTTTTTATACTCTTTCCTCTCTTCCCATCTCTCCACAACTCCCAGGAGAGAAAAACTCTATTCCCTCAACAGAACTCCCTACTCCACTTCTCTTCACACTCCCCCTAAAACTCCACACTCTGTTGGAGAAACCCCTCTTCCAACTTCCCCTCACCTAACCCCATTCCCCAAACCCACTTCAGAAACCCCTCTCCTCGACGACCGCCCGTTCTCGGCCGCGCCAACCATCCTCGGCCAGCTCCTCGCCGCACCAGCCTCCGGCGAGCCGCGGCCACTGTCGGCTGCCCGTTCCCCTTTCGGCGCCACCCCCTCGGCCACTCCCTCCGGCCAGTCCGCGACCGTCCCTTCGCACCAGCGCACCCCCGCGCGCCCCTTCTCGTCGGCATTCCTGTCGACCAGCGATGACTTTCTCGGCAGCACGTCCAGCGCCCCGTTCTCGACCTCGCCCGAGCTCACTGTTCTTTGGTGAGCCTTCACTGTTGGTTCGGGCAGTGCCCTAGCTTCTAGCGTTTACGGCGTTGCGTCGACGATGCTATTTCCAGCGCTGACTTCGGGGATACGTCGCTGATTTGGAGATTTTTTTCTTTCTATTTATTCATCTGAGAGCTCTAGCCGAGCAATCCGAGGTATAACCCTGTCCCGCTATTTTATTTATCCTGTCGATGATGAAATGGTCCCCGGTTCCCTTTAGGAATTCGGTATTAGCGATGTCGTAATTTATCGGGACTTTCGGAAAAGTTCGGTGAGTTATTTTGGATTCCCAAAATATTTCGGGAATGGTTTTTGGTGTGTTTTAGTTCTCCGAAATTTTTCGGGAACGTGCTGTGATTTGTGGATTTGGAATCGGACTTCCGAAATCATTTCGGGTCGTCCCGATTATGCTGTGGATTGGTTGTGGATATTTTATATATATAAAATACGGGTTTTTCCCTGGTTTGGGACTTGCAGGAATTATCGGCACCATTTTCTCAGTTTTTGGGTTGACCAAAAACAGAGGAGATGATGCCCGATTTTTTCGTAAATCCTGAATTATTTTCTAAATAAATTTAAAATAATTTTTGGAATTTATTTGATATTTATTTTTGGGTGACGACCGTACCGGTCAATGGACCCGGCTAAGTGCAAACGATACCGGCCCCGCCCGGACGTTGAGACAATTAGCCAAAAAATGATGATCGGACCATTATCTGAGACTTACTATTTATCCTTATTTTTATTATTCATTTTTTGCTTAAATTCTATTTAATTTTTATTTCAGTTTAGGACTAACGGCAGTTTATCTTATTTCAATTTATGTAAATAAATTGTAATGGGTATAAGCCCAGCTGGCTGGTCTATGACGGTAATAGCTTAGATTTCTTGTCTTTCTGATTTTGCGAGTTTTTAATGTTCAACGATTAAAATAATTAAAAAGTATTTTCGTATAAAAAATTAATTAATATTTTCTCACTTAAAATTTACCAGTTTATTAATAAATAAAAATCACGTATTTCTCACTAAAATAAGAAAATTAGTTTTATATTATATTTTATAAAAATTACCAAGTTTTCATAAATAACCTGGCAGCGACGTTGTTTTCCCAAATTCAAAGTTAAAATGATATTTTCCCTCGTATTAAATCAATGCACTTAATAATCGTGTTTTTCTGTGTTTAGTTAATTAAATAATTAAAATTTGTACTTGGACGCAAATAGAGATTACAACTAGCATAGCCAAGTTGGTTGACCTGAAAACTGAGTTTATCTCTCGAATGTAGGAATTCGAGGACAACTCTAAATTTCCCGTCTCGGAGTCGTCCACCTCTCCAGTCATTTTCCTGAGGCAAGTATAGTTTATGTTAGTTTACAGTTATTTACTTAATCGTTTTACTGCATGTCTAAACCATGACTCAAACACGAAACTCTCTCCGAGAGTACTGTACTGTAACTACTGGGGACTGGGGAATAGCGTAATGATTATGACCACTATTGTAACAAAACCCATTATCCCTCCTGTAACAAATCCAAGCCGGTCATATGTCATTACCTGTTCAAATCACTGTTTTATACTGTAACAAACCTGTTTTAAAACTGTTTAGAACTGCATGATTCTATTTCTTATTTAACTGTTTAAAAATTAGCATGAATTGTACTTTGCTTCCTCCTGACTGGAGATATATTTTTAGAGGATGTTGAGGATGCTGAGCTGTGTTACAACAGCTATTACGACCCTGTGTTGTACCCAATTGTGCTGCCAGAGTCCCCACAGGAGGACGATGGGACTGAGGCCGATGACCCGACTGCTAGATAGATTTCCTTTCTGTGTTGTTCTTTTGTTTCAAAATCTGTATTTCCTTTCAGAACAGTTTCATTTGTATTTAAATTTCAGTTTAATAAAGTTTATTTCCGATGTTGAGTTGTGACAAATAGTTGTGTTGTTGTAATGGTTACCTGCTACTGAACAGCTTACTGCCGCCGTCTCAACAACGGTGCAGGCTGGACATGATCCGACTAGACCCAGATTATTGGGATCGGGTCGTGACATGTTTTCAGTGGTGGCCCATGCAGGTCGTACAACAACTTAGGAAAACATACCTAGAGACAATTAGAACACTAGAACATTGATTTGTCATGACATAGGACCGAATTATATAAATAAATATTTTTGTTTGATTATAGACTGGTAGGATACCTTGCTTATGTATGTACCCTAAACCTTCCAGATCATGGCCAAAGAAAAGACTACTAGATCCGGCCCTGCTGACGATGAGGTGTCATCAACTAATCACACCCCTTCTCAAGCACGCCGGGACCCACCTCCCTTGCAGCTGAAAGACCGTCCTCATGCTGTACCAGCTCTCCGGCCCGTTTACGCTTCCACAGCGCAAGCGGCAGAACCGGCACATTCCCGGGCTGAGCCGCAGACCCCTGCGGTAGTGCCCGCACCAGCTGCTCCACCAGTGCCCGTAGATCCCACTGACCTAGTGGGTATGCTACGAGAAGTGCTTGAAGCACAAAGAGCTCAAGCAGAAGCCCATAGAGAGCAGACTGCTGCCCAAGCTGAAGCCCGTCGCGGACAGACCGCGATTATGAGAGAAGGCATGGAGAATTCCCACAACGTGGCTATGGCTGCCCTCGAGAGAGGAGGAACCACTTCATCAGGGCCACGACCTGCCAAGTTAAGCATGATTTAGGAATTAAATATTATTTCTTTAAAGGCCATTCTTTTGATTAGAGGCGTATTATTTCATGAAGGTTGGAGATATAGAAAGTTTTAAGAAGCAAGACCCTCGACCTTTCAAAGGAATCGAGGGTATCATCTACGCCGATGAATGGCTAGACCATATGGAGCGTCTCTTGAGCGTCGCTCGACTCCCGGAGGAGCTCAAGGCTGAAGCTGTAGGACTCCAACTACAGGATGTGGCGAGCATCTGGTATCGGAATGAACCCCGACTCCAGGACAAGCAGCTCGACTGGGACACCTTCAAGAAGCTGTTCCGCAGGAAGTTTTTTCCGACATCGGAGATGCAGGAAATGGAGAGACAATTCCAGAACTTGAAGCATGGTAACATGACGGTCAGCGAGTATGTGACAGAGTTCGGCCGACTAAGCCGCTTTGCCCAGAACCTGGTAGCTGACCCCAAGGATCGTGCTGAGCGATTCAGGTATGGCTTACGAGAAGAGATTCGCACCCTTGTGATCGCAGGTGGCGCTAAGACCTATGAGAGGATCCTGATCCGAGCTCAGGATGTGGAGAAGAGCCAACCTTCTCGATCCAAGAGGGAGTACCCTGGAACTAGCAACTTCCAGGGTAATAAGAAGAGGCCCAACAACAACAACAACAGGCCCTCGCACCACCAGCAGCATCATCATCAGGCGAGGACCAATGACAGGGCACACCAGAAGCAGATCCCTGTCTGCGACTATTGCAAGAGGCCGGGCCACCAATCGAATATCTGCAGGAAGAGGCTAGGACACTGCCTGGTCTGTGGGTCTGCCACCCACCAAGTGAAGGACTATCCCATGTCAGGCTACCGGGCAGGAACCAACCAGCAGAGAGCTCCCCTACATACTCAGCAACAACAGTTTAGACAGTACCAGCAGAAGACTGGGCGAGCTTTTGCCCTAGCAGCTGATGAGCAGGTGCCAGAGCAGGAACCTACCGCAGATGTCATCACAGGTTCCATTTATGTGTTTTCACACCCTGTTCTAGCATTATTTGATTCGGGTGCATCACATAGTTTTATATCATCCAAGTTTATATCTGCACACTTCATAGATTCGGGACTTAGCAAAGTGATTAGTAGTGTTATGACCGGTGGTGGACCTATACCTATCACTGAGGCTTGTAATTGTCCCATAACCATCTCTGGCCATCAGTTTTCAACACCTTTACTAGTGATGCCCCTGTCCAACTATGATGTAGTCCTAGGAATGGACTGGTTAAGTGAACAACATGCGCTGATTGATTGTCACCGAGGTTGTGTAATCTTTAGCCCACTAGGAGAACCGGAGTTTGTAATCTCTCGGGCTCCGGAAGATATGAAGAGTATTTCCTACTCCTCTATCACCGAAGAACTCGGGCCTCCTCACCCTATCATTGCGGAATTTATGGATGTCTTTCCAGATAGTCTTCCAGGATTGTCGCCGGATCGAGGTGTGGAATTCACCATCGATCTAGTACCCTGCTCTTCCCCTATTTCTCGGGGATGCTACAGAGTCAACTCCAAGGAGGCTAAGGAGATGAAGGATCAGATCGACGAGCTGAAGTTGCAAAGATTTATCAGAGACGGAGCTTCATCCTGGGGAGCACCAGTTTTGTTCATGCCCAAGAAGGATGGAACTATGCAGATGTGCATTGACTACCGGGCGCTGAACAACATCACCATCAAGAACAAGTACCCCCCTGTCCCGGATCGATGACCTGTTTGATCAACTGAGCGGAGCCAAGGTATTTTCGAAGATAGATCTCAGATCAGGCTACCATCAAATCAAGGTCAGGAAGGAGGATATTCCCAAGACGGCATTCAACACCAAGTATGGACAATTTGAATTCTTGGTCATGTCGTTTGGACTGACAAATGCTCCTGCGGTATTCATGAACCTCATGAACAAAGTTTTCTATGAATATCTGGATCAGTTTGTTGTTGTCTTTATCGATGACATACTGATCTACTCGAAGACGGAGGAAGAGCATGAAGAGCACTTGAGGAAAGTGCTGAGTACCTTGAGGAAGATGAAGCTCTATGGTAAGCTATCCAAATACGAATTCTTTTTAGACAAAGTGGAATTTTTGGGCCATGTTGTCACAGGAAGAGGAATTTCGGTGGATCCAAAGAAGATAGCTGCTATTGAGAAGTGGACTGCACCAAGCTCGGTTGCAGAGATCAGGAGCTTTTTGGGACTAGCTGGCTACTACCGGAAGTTCGTGAAGGATTTCTCAAACATTACAGAGCCAATGACGAAGCTTACCAGGAAGAATGAAGAGTTCATATGGTCTGAAGCGTGCCAGTCAGCTTTTGAGGAACTGAAGAAGAGGCTCACAACTGCACCGATACTTGTGCTACCCGCAGGTACTGGCGATTTCTCAATCTATAGTGATGCTTCCGGAAAAGGACTGGACTGCGTTCTTCAACAACAGGGGAAAGTGATTGCCTATGCATCTAGACAATTGCGGACTCATGAGAAGAACTACCCCACACATGACTTGGAGCTTGCAGCAGTGATATATGCCTTGAAGCTATGGAAGCACTACCTGTATGGGGAGAGAGTGGAAATATTTACGGACCACAAAAGTCTGAAATATGTTTTCACTCAGAAGGAGCAGAACATGAGACAAAGACGATTGCTGGAGCTAATAAAAGATTTTGATATCAACCTGTAGTACCATCCGGGTAAGGCTAATGTTGTTGCAGATGCACTTAGTCGATACCCAATGGCGATGTTCTTGACCAAGGAGCGCCATTTGCTGGAGGACATGGAGAAGCTTGGATTGGAAATTGTACTGCCCGAGGAGGAGATGAAGAAACTTAGAAGAGAAGCCATCGTACCAGGAGATGAATCATCATTGATGCAGTTGCAAGTGCGTTCGAGTCTTTTGGACAGGATCAAGGAGACACAATTTCAAGACGAGACGCTTTGCAAACTCAGAGACCAAGTGCTGGCAGGAACACTTGAAGGATTCTCAATCGCCAGCGACGGAGCATTGAAGAATGGTACGAGGCTGTGCGTACCAATTGGCAAATTGAGGAACGAGCTGATGCAAGAAGCGCACCAGTCGCAGTATTCCATACACCCTGGAGCCAACAAGATGTACCGGGATATGCGGACTATAGTATGGTGGTACGGAATGAAGAAGGACGTATCCAGGTATGTGGCTAGATGTTTAATTTGTCAGCAAGTTAAAGCCAGCAGGCAGAGACCAGCAGGATTATTGCAGCCGCTTGACATTCCGGAGTGGAAATGGGAGCACATCACGATGGATTTTGTATCGGGACTGCCTCGATCCCAAGGAGGGAAGGATGCCATCTGGGTTATAGTGGACAGACTGACGAAGTCAGCTCACTTTATCCCCTTCAAGGTTGGTTTATCCACCGAGAAGTTGGCAGCACTGTACTTGTCACGACCCGCACCCGCTTTTCGGATACGAGACGTGTCCAAGCCAGCCTACGCCGCAGAGTCGGCGGTAGAACGCTGTCAAGCCCGCAAGAAAATAAATGCTCAAAAATAAACATTTGCTGCTCATTCACATTTCTAATTTATTACAACATTTACAACATTTATATTTAAAGGAAAAATAAAGTTTTACAATTAAAGAAATTGATACAAATGCTTTCTATTCTAGGTTGTCTTCAGCATACCCAAGTCTTTCCAATGCTAACAGTGATCGCGCTAAACCTGGAAAATGTTGGTTTCCAGTCAGGAATGGAACAAGTACACAAACCGACGACAATGCGAAAACATAATAGAATTAACAAGACATGAAAATAGCATATGGAATATGAAAACTAGTAAGAAAACTGATGACATGGCACGGTGAAAAAGTAAAATGAAAAATAAAAGACATCTACCTATGTGGTGTGAAATACCTTTTAATACGTGAACGGCTGGGCTAATACGGCACACCATACGATGGCTATCGTTCAGTAATGGTACGGCTAACTCATACGTGAGTGTGTATGACTTAGCTATCGTTCAGTAATAAAATTGGGTTTGTTCACGTATTTACTTAGTATTTCCCCTCCCGACTACTCCGTGTGACGAGCGTGTCAACAAGCAGCAAGACATATGTATAAGCATGAAATGAAAAGACTACTATGAATCGAAAAACAATCAGAAAGTGCACTTGCCTGAGGTCCTTGCACAAACCGTAGTCACAAGCTGAGGATGAAGTAAAGTCGATCTAGAAGCTGTCAACCTATAACATACATCGCACCACGAACAGTGCACGAAAACCACAAATTAATTCTAATGTTCTAGTTCTAAATAGTGGCTAGTTGGGTTACTAATTTAATAATAATTAATTCTATAATAATTCACTTAAAAACTTAATTTAACCTAATAATAATCTGAATATAATCTAAACATACAAGTTTGGCCATCAAAAGTCATGTTTCTCAATTTTGGAAACCATGACACGCAAATCGAGACATGCCGTTGACTTTTTGGTCAAACGCTATGAACTCTAGATTTTGAAAGTGCACCTTGGTAGATTTCAGTGCCACGAGTGTGCTGGAATCGACCGTGCCTCAAAATCACGGTTTGGTCAAAAGATATCGCCGTTATGGCTAATCGTGACCAAAACGAGGATCAACCGATCAGTTCTGAGTTCAACAGAATAAATAAAATATTAAATGAATGAAATAATTTCTGGATAAAATATATGTCTTAGGGCTCTGTGTTAGCTTTCCGAAACTTTAAACGGTTTGTGATTTCGATTTCTGGTTCTCCCGAAATCTCGAAAACACCGAAACGTGTCAAGTTTCGGACAACCGACACTCTACGAATTTTCCAGAAATTTAGGTTCAGAAATTATGAAAATAAATTTGATATTCAGAAACTCTACCTCAATACTCTTCCAACAAAAAAAATGGCGCGCGAAAAGCACGTCGGAGTTGGCAGAAATCGCTTCGGGAAGTCGGAAACCCTAGATGAGTTCTCCCACAAAAGGCGGCTGAAATTTAATTAGGGTTTGTGAATATACATGCATATATATAGGAGAGAGAGGCGACTACAGTAGTAGCACCGACAGGTGGGCCCCCTGTGGGTGAATTTCTGGGTTATTAATTATTTAATTCAGAAAATCATTTAAAAATCATTTTAAGTCCGAATAAATCAAAATAAATTGTAGAAAAATCCAGAAAAATTCTAGAAAATTCAAGAAAATATTTCTAAGTGTCTAGAATCTAAATAAAATATTTTAACATAAAATATCATCATTTGACCTCACAGTAAATTCCCAAATCCTATAAAATACAAATTCTATAGGTTTTAATTATATAAAATTTTCCAAAAATTCTAAAAAAATTCAAAAAAATTCTAAAATATTCTAGAAAATATTTTTAGTCATTTAGAGCCCAAATAAAAATATTGGGTCCCAAAATACCCCCGTATGACCTTACAGTAAATCCTAAAAGTCCTTAAAAATAATAAAATCTTAAATATTAAATACCTACAAATATCCAAAAATTGTAGAAAAATATAAAATAGCTTAAATAATACATATATAAGCTATCTAGAGGTCATATGACCTTAAGATGGTCATAGCCCACCGACAAGCTTTGACATGACTCACAATGTCCATAAAATTAATCACAAACAAATAAAATTAAAAAAATTAAAAAAAATGGGAAGTGGGCTTACAGTACATGCGGCACATCTACCGGATTTATGGAGTTCCGGTAAGTATTGTATCTGACAGAGATACCAGATTTTTATCTCATTTTTGGAAGAGTTTGCATGAAAGCTTAGGGACCCAACTGAAGTTCAGCACCGCCTACCACCCTCAGACTGACGGGCAATCGGAGAGAACCATCCAGACGCTAGAAGATATGCTGAGATCCTGCGTCCTGGAATTTGGAGGGTCTTGGGAAGACCACTTGCACTTGGTAGAGTTCTCTTACAACAACAGCTACCAAGCTAGCATCAGGATGACACCGTTCGAGGCACTCTATGGACGTCGTTGCCGCACCCCTCTTGCCTGGAACGAAGTCGAAGAACGAGTGTTGCTTGGACCTGAGATGGTAACCGAAGCAGCGGAGAAAGTGAGAATGATCAGAGACAAGCTCCGGATAGCCCAAGACAGACAGAAGCATTGGACCGATTGCAGCAGACGGCCTTTGGAGTTTGAAGCAGGCGACAGTGTATTTGTGAAGATCTCGCCTACCAAAGGAACAATTCGCTTCGACAGAGCAGGAAAGTTGAGCCCCAGGTATATTGGTCCATTTGAAACACTTAACAGGATTGGAGAAGTGGCTTATCGGGTGGCTCTACCCCCAAGTCTCGAAGGCGTCCACAACGTCTTCCACGTCTCGCAGCTGTGACGCTACATCCCAGATCCGAGCCATATCTTGGACCATTCAGAGCTGGAGATTGGACCCAGCCTCACATTGCCGGAGAAACCAGTGGCAATTTTGGACCGAGGCGAGAAGAGGACCAGGAACACCGTGACGCCAATAGTCAGAGTGATGTGGCGGCACAACTCACCAGGCGAGTCGACCTGGGAGCGAGAAGACCAGATGCGGGAGCAGTACCCATACCTGTTTGAGACTTGAGGTAATCCCTAACCTTACTTTTAAATTTCGAGGACAAAATTTTTTAAGGAGGGAAGATTGTGAAACCCATTATTTTGTAATTAATTATTAATTAGAGTTTAGTATTATTACTATTAGCATTTTTCAAAAAAATTATTATTATTAATATTACTATTAAATATTTTGAGTGAAAAAGGATTTCGAAAATATAAATAACATGGCTTTTTGGATTCAGACCCAGACCCGAGTCCGAACCCAGACCCAGGCCTGAGACCAATCCCATTCTTTTTAAAATCTGAATTGACTTGGTTAATCATTATTTATATATAAAAAAGAAAAATAAGAATTAGCTTTGGCTGGTCCCGTAGGACCAGCATCTGAATTGGCCAACCTCCACTCCCTATTCTCACTCACCCCAACTCCTCTCCTCCACACACGTGAACACCCCACCTCCCCATACTTTTTCCAACGTTCATCCACTCCCCTCTTTATACTCTCCCCTCTCTTCCCATCTCTCCACAACTCCCAGGAGAGAAAAACTCTATTCCCTGAACAGAACTCCCTACTCCACTTCTCTTCACACTCCCCCTAAAACTCCACACTCTGTTGGAGAAACCCCTCTTCCAACTTTCCCTCACCTAACCCCATTCCCCAAACCCACTTCAGAAACCCCTCTCCTCGACGACCGCCCGTTCTCGGCCGCGCCGACCATCCTTGGCCAGCTCCTTGCTGCACCATCCTCCGGCGAGCCGCGGCCACTGTCGGCCGCCCGTTCCCCTTTCGGCGCCACCCCTCGGCCACTCCCTCCGGCCAGTCCGCGATCGCCCCTTCGCGCCAGCGCACCCCCGCGCGCCCCTTTCCGTCGGCGTTCCTGCCGACCAGCGCTGACTTTCTCGGCAGCGCGCCCAGCGCCCCGTTCTCGACCTCGCCCGAGCTTACTATTCTTTGGTGAGCCTTCACTGTTGGTTCGGGCAGTGCCCTAGCATCTGGAGTTTACGGTGTTACGTCGACGATGCTGTTTCCAGCGCTGACTTCGGGGATACGTCGCTGATTTGGAGCTCTTTTCTTTCTATTTATTCATCTGAGAGCTCTAGCCGAGCAATCCGAGGTATAACCCTGTCCCGCTATTTTATTTATCCTGTCGATGATGAAATGGTCCCCGGTTTCCTTTGGGAATTCGGTATTAGCGATGTCATAATTTTCTGGGACTTTCGGAAAAGTCCTGTGAGTTATTTTGGATTTCCAAAATATTTCGGGAATGGTTTTTGGTGTGTTTTAGTTCTCCGGAATTTTTCGGGAACGTGCTGTGATTTGTGGATTTGGAATCGGACTTCCAAAATCATTTCGGGTCGTCCCGATTGTGCTGTGGATTGGTTGTGGATATTATATATATATAAAATGCGGGTTTTTCCCTGGTTTGGGACTTGCAGGAATTATCGGCGCCATTTTCCCAGTTTTTGGGTTGACCAAAAACAGAGGAGATGCTGCCCGATTTTTTCGTAAATCCTGAATTATTTTCAAAATAAATTTAAAATAATTTTCGGAATTTATTTGATATTTTTTTTGGGTGACGACCGTACCGGTCAATGGACCCGGCTAAGTGCAAACGATACCGGCCCCGCCCGGACGTTGAGGCAGTTAGCCAAAAAATGAGGATCGGACCATTATCTGAGACTTACTATTTATCCTTATTTTTATTATTCATTTTTTGTTTAAATTCTATTTAATTTCTATTTCAGTTTAGGACTAACGGCAGTTTATCTTATTTCAATTTATGTAAATAAATTGTAATGGGCATAAGCCCAGCTGGCTGGTCTATGACTGTAATAGCTTAGATTTCTTGTCTTTTTGATTTTGCGAGTTTTTAATGTTCAACGATTAAAATGATTAAAAAGTATTTTCGTATAAAAAATTAATTAATATTTTCTCACTTAAAATTTACCAGTTTATTAATAAATAAAAATCACGTATTTCTCACTAAAATAAGAAAATTAGTTTTATATTATATTTTATAAAAATTACCAAGTTTTCATAAATAACCTGGCAGCGACGTTGTTTTTCCAAATTCAAAGTTAAAATGATATTTTCCCTCGTATTAAATCAACGCACTTAATAATCGTGTTTTTCTGTGTTTAGTTAATTAAATAATTAAAATTTGGACTAGGACGCAAATAGAGATTACAACTAGCATAGCCAAGTTGGTTGACCTGAAAATTGAGTTTATCTCTCGAATGTAGGAATTCGAGGACAACTCTAAATTTCTCGTCTCGGAGTCGTCCACCTCTCCAGTCATTTTCCTGAGGCAAGTATAGTTTATGTTAGTTTACAGTTATTTACTTAATCGTTTTACTGCATGTCTAAACCACGACTCAAACACGAAACTCTCTCCGAGAGTACTGTACTGTAACTACTGGGGACTGGGGAATAGCGTAATGATTATGACCACTACTGTAACAAAACCCATTATCCCTCCTGTAACAAATCCAAGCCGGTCATATGTCATTACCTGTTCAAATCACTGTTTTATGCTGTAACAAACCTGTTTTAAAACTGTTTAGAACTGCATGATTCTATTTCTTATTTAACTGTTTAAAAATTAGTATGAATTGTACTTTGCTCCCTCCTGACTGGAGATATATTTTTAGGGGATGTTGAGGATGCTGAGCTGTGTTACAGCAGTTATTATGACCCTGTGTTGTACCCACTTGTGCTGCCAGAGTTCCTACAGGAGGACGATGGGACTGAGGCCGATGACCCGGCTGCTAGATAGATTTCCTTTCTACGTTGTTCTTTTGTTTCAAAATCTGTATTTCCTTTCAGAACAGTTTCATTTGTATTTAAATTTCAGTTTAATAAAGTTTATTTCTGAAGTTGAGTTGTGACAAATAGTTGTGTTGTTGTAATGGTTACCTGCTACTGAACAGCTTACTGCCGCCGTCTTAATAACGGTGCAGGCTGGGCATGATCCGACTAGACCCAGATTATTAGGATCGGGTCGTGACAAATTCTCAAAAATATTATAAAATAGAAAATTACCATTTTACCCCTAACTTGGAAAAGTGAGGGTGACAGGTAATGCCTCGGCTTTGCAAGCCAAGTCATAGCGACGTAGCACCGCAAATAGGCAGGTAGCCTAATGCTGTATGACATAATTAAAGAGTTGTAGACAGCACTACAAAGGGGAGGATGGCCCCATGTTACAATGGCACGACACCACGATGAGGTACCCAGGTAGGGATAAAGCCTCGGCCTTGCAAGCCTTGTCGTTGCAGCGTAACACCGCAAGGAAGTCTTAGGCTTCATGCTGAGTAGATTGGCACTACAAAGAGGCTGAGACCTCATGCTGCAGTAGTATGACACTACGATGAGGTTCCCAGGTAGGGGTAATGCCTCGGCTTCAGGTTATGTCATAGTAGCGTAACATCGCAAGGAAGCGCAAGGCTTCATGCCATTCTCTTTAATAAAGAACTCACATATAGTGTATGGAAAGAGATATCAGGCCGTCTCTTGAGGATAAACTTATAGACGCCCAAAATTATATACTGAAACCAGGCTGGCACAGGGCCTTTAATGTGCAGCCAGAAGCACACGTAACTACACTTTGTGAGTGGGAAGAATTACAACTGTGGTGCAGAATTCAAGGCGTAGTCCATTCTTGTATCACATTGTTTTTTAACCCATGCGGGAAGATTCAATTCGTCAGCGACATCTATCCTAATGTAAAATAGACAGTTACTGTGGAGAACGCTCAACCCTGGACACATATATATGTTATAATATGTGGGGGATTGTTGGTGCTTCTTTTCATGGAGAGAGCTTGCTCTCAATATGCCTTGTAAAAGTTTAGTCCCACATCAGAAATACACCATGAGTTATCTCAACATATATACTTGGTTGTGTTGTTGAGAGATGCACATGGGGTGATGACCCTAAGGAGGGAACCATGTGGGTGATTTTACTAGGAGGTAAGAATAAGGCTCCAAGGATTAAGCATTAATGTTTTTGTCATTCTCTTGAATTAATTCCATTTGAAGCTAAGCCCCAAAGGGGCTTAGCGACTCGGCCTCGGACTCGGGCTCGGGCTTGGACTCGGACTCGGGTTCATGGGCTCATGGACTCGCACCATACTGACTGTGCAGACTACAAGTCAGTTATGGAAAGACTGATTCAATGCGATTAATTCAGATCCACTTTTTTTGGGATTTAATTCAATCTTTCCATAAGATTTAAATTAATTTCGTTGCCATCTTTGTGGGATTTAATTCAATCTTTCCATAAGATTTGAATTAATTTCGTTGCTATCTTTGTGGGATTTGAATTAATTTCGTTGCCATCTTTGTGGGATTTGATTCAATCTTTCCATAAGATTTGAATTAATTTCGTTGCTATCTTTGTGAAATTTAATTCAATCTTTCCATAACTGAAAAGGCGGTTAGAGTTTCTACCCTCTCTCTATATATACTCTCTTCTGGCCTCCTTTGTGATTGACTACAAATTTTATAAGTCAAAAAAGAGAGAAAGAGGGAGCTGCTGCCGCCATTGCAAGTCCATCCGAGGAGTCAGAACACAGGTGACTTCGAGCGTTCCACAAGTTCTTCAACTTGCTGGTTCCTGGAAGCAATTCGTGTGGGGCGAATCTTGCTTTGAGCAACGGTGTTTTGACACCCCAGCAACTTTTTTTCATCTCTTCTTTCTCTAGATTATTGTAATTCGTTCTGTCCCCATTGAAACACGTTTGCAAGGAAGAACGAGATATATTCTCTTCTCTATTTCTCTCCTTCATATTGTAATCTGGCTATTTGGTTTTTTGTATCATCGTAGATCTTGAGTTTGATCACTGCAAAGTTTTTTGTGTGACATCTCAGATCTCGATTGCATCAGTTTTCTATCTTTGGTCAATCCCCGGGACTAACAAAAACATTTCCTAATATATCACTTAAGCCACTGGTTTAGTACGAAGACAAGGGAACCATCCTACATCGTGAATGAGAGAAGAAGCCTTTCTCTACATCTATGTACATTTGATCAGAATATATATCCAGATTCCTGTAGAGGATCCGCAAGGTTCCAGTAGTTGTGTCCAATAGTCCAAAAATTATCTGGTCATGCTTATGCCTATTATGTCATGTAGAACAGTTAACAATTGCTTAATCATAGACATGCCTCAACTATGTTGATTTGCTCAATCTGATTCAACATTGTAAACCAACAAGTAAAATAGTCACAAATTCAATTATTAGATTGTTAGAAATATTTTCTTTTTTTTTCCAAAAAAAAATGTAAACAAAATGAACAAAATTAAAGTTACTAGCCTCCAGGGAAATCGCGCACGAAGACTGCCTTAAGAGTTGATTCGAGTTTATGTGCAGACTTATTTCGAATGCCCCTAGTGGTAAAATTTTTACTCTTCCAGTATCCCGTCGTCGCATACAACTAGTGGAGATTGACCATGACTTTGCTCTTGTCCAAAATATGAGAGATTGGAATGAAAGATATGGAAGTGTGGTTTTCAAAAATGGTTAGACGTGGTTGATGACTTGTGAATAGTCTATAAATAGAGGAGATGAGATAGGAGGCAAGCTAGGTATTGCTCAAGAGTTTGCAATCCATTGTGTCTATAGGAGAAAGAGAGATGTGTGAATATATAGCCCTCCCAAAAACCAACAATTAAAAGACCATTTAAAAATTATTTAATAGGTCAATAAATCAGTCGTTATGGATCACGAAGGAGGCTGATCATTAATAGGATTCAAAGAATTAATAAGCATACCATTACCGACCTACTATAAAGAACATCTATCATTAGCAAAATAAATGGCATGAATGTAGATTTAAGGTGTTTGAAGGAAGACGAGATATCGTAGAATAGTATTTTATTCCTATCTCTTCATCATATGGCAAGGGCCATATATATAGGGCTAATGGGCAACCCAAGGGTCATGAGTTACATAACCCAAGGGTCATGAGTTACATGATCCCAAGGGTCATGTGTAACTCATGACATAATGGTGAATAAAATGGGTTTCACAACACTCTCCCTTATTCATCCATTTCCTTGGATCCACTTATGAAATACTTCAGGATTCAATAAGCTAATGGGGTGGATACTGCTGGATCCAGAGTAAACTTGGTTTGCCTCGTTAAAACCTTGGCTGTGGAAAACCCAGTGGAAAAAAACCATCAGTCCTAAGGAAAAAGAGTACAATCCTATAGTTTTACTCCCCCTGATCTATACAAGCTTCAGGCTTGCAGGTCTTTTAGTTGCCTCATCCCTATTCCTCTTACAAGCTTTACAAAAGTACATCGTGGCAGTGTTTTGATAAACAAATCTGCTATGTTATTACAAGATTGAATTTGTTGTACTTTGACTTATCCCTTCTCTTGAAGGTCGTGCGTCCAGAAGAATTTGGGGGATATGTGCTTCGTCTTGTCACTCTTCATGTATCCTTTCTGAAGTTGAGCTACGCATGCTGCATTATCTTCAAAAAGGGTAGTAGGCTCAAGTTCACCAGTCTTCAGGCCAGTAGATGCCAAAATGTGCTGAATGACGGAGCGAAGCCAAACACACTCCTTGCTTGTTTCATGGATTGCCAGGAGTTCAGAATGGTTGGATGAGATAGCTACACTGGTCTGTTTGACGGACCTCCAGGAGATAGCCGTACCACCGAAAGTAAACACAAATCCAGTTTGTGATTTCTCTGTGTGGGGATCTGATCTATAACCTGCATCTGAATAACCAAGTAAAGTGGAAGACCCACCATTCGGGTAATATAATCCTAGGTCTATAGACCCTTGGAGGTAGCGCAGAAGATGCTTCACTCCATTCCAGTGGCGCTTTGTGGGCGCTGCACTGTATCTGGCTAATAAGTTAACTGAAAACGCTATATCAGGACGCGTGCAGTTAGCCAGATAGAGTAGTGCCCCAATGGCACTTAGGTAAGGTACTTCAGGACCTAATGATTCCTCCCCCTCTTCCAGTGGACGGAAAGGGTCCTTCTTTACGTCCAATGATCGAACGACCATTGGTGTACTAAGGGGATGACATTTATCCATGTGGAATTATTTAAGTAATCTTCGTGTATATGTAGATTGGTGTAACAGGATACCACCCTTTAGGTGTTCGATCTGTAAGCCAAGACAATACTTTGTTTTGCCTAGGTCTTTCATTTCAAAAGTTGTCTTAAGGCTTTCAGATATCTCAGTGATCTCTGCAGGAGATCCAATAAGATTTAAGTCGTCGACATAAACGGCGACTATAACAAATTCTGTTCCCGATCTTTTTATAAAGATACACGGGCAGACTTTATCATTAGTAAATCCTTGCGTAGTAAGAAACTCACTTAGTCTGTTATACCACATTTTTTCTGATTGTTTAAGATCGTACAATGATCTTTGTAAGCTTACAGAATAGGTGTCCCGAGGTCTATCTGTTTTCTCTGGTAAAATTTTATATCCTTCAGGGAGTTTCATATAGATATCTTTATCTATATTGCCATAAAGATATGCAGTCACAACGTCCATGAGCTGCATTTCTAGGCTTTTCAGAGAAGAGAGGCTGATCAGGAATCTGAAGGTATTTCCATCCATGATCGGAGAATATGTTTCTTCATAATCTATTCCCGATTTTTGGGAGAAACCTTGTGCTACAAGGCGTGCTTTGTAGCGCACAACTATGTTGTGTTCATTTCTTTTTCTTGTGAAGATCCATTTATATCCCACAGGTTTTACACCTTCAGGTGTTTGGATTACAGGTCCAAAGACTTCGCGTTTCAAGAGTGAGTCCAGCTCTACTCTTATTGCCTCTTTCCACGTTGGCCAATCGCCTCTGCGTTTACATTCTGCTAGAGACCGTGGATCGATGTCATCGTCATTTTCAGTGACGTGAACGATAATATTGAACGAAAAATCGTCGTTGACGACTGTGCTTTTTCTGTTCAGTACCTCTCCAGTACGTATATAATTTAATGATATTTCTCCTGTTTGTTCCTCTTCAGGAGAAACTAGGAGGGGAGAGGTAGCTGACCAGAGCTCAGCATCCTGTGTTGGGATCTTCTTAATTTCTCCAGGGTTTTTTCTTTTACGAGGGACTTTGTCTCTCGAACCTGGTGGGCGTCCTCTTTTTAATTGAGGTATTGCCATTTCTGCTGTCGGCGGATTGCATCCATCTTTGGGGATGTCAATCCTAGCTGGCGTGTTGGCAGTAGGGACGTGTGATCTGACAATCTTCTGGTTGTCAGTAAATATATCCGGAAGTAGATGTACAGTGTTCTGAAGATGTAATATCTTCAGGATCTCATCTTCACATTGACTTGTACGTGGATCAAAATGAGACAAAGTTTTTGTGTCCCAAAAAATTGTCTTAGAAGCTTCTGGCTTCTTAGACTGTGTGCCCAGTTTAGGAAATAATCCTTCATCAAACTCACAGTCATCAAGACATGCCTTAAATACGTCACCCGTCAGGGGTTCTAGGTATCTAATTATAGAGGGTGAGTCAAACCCAACATAGATACCTAATCGACGTTGTGGACCCATTTTGGTCCTCTGTGGGAGAGCAATGGGGACGTAAACAGCACAACCAAAAACTCTCAAATAAGAGATATTTGGAGGTGAACCATAAGCGAGCTGCATCGGAGATAGAATATGACCTCCAGAGGGTCGTATTCTAATAAGTGATGCGGCATGCAATATAGCATGACCCCAAGCTTCCACAGTCAACTGTGACTGCATCAACAATGGACGAGCAATCCATTGTAATCTCTTAATAAGAGATTCTGCCAACCCGTTCTGGGTGTGAATATGAGCTACAGGATGTTCAACTTCGATGCCAGTTGCTTGGCAATAGTCTTGAAAAACCTGTGAAGTAAATTCACCCGCATTATCAAGTCTTAATTTTTTGATATGGTTATCGGGGAAATGAGCCCGCAACTTAATTATTTGTGCCAATAGCTTAGAAAAAGCTAAGTTGCGGGTGGACAAAAGGCACATATAAGACCATTTAGTAGATGCATCTATAAGTACCTAAATGGACCACTTGCGGGGTGAATAGGTCCGTAAATGTCTCCATGAATTCTCTCTAAGAAGCTAGGAGACTCTAGTCCCACTTTCAAAAGGGATGGTCTCGTTATAAGTTTGCCTTGAAAACAAGGTAGACAGGAGTAATCATACTTCTAAAGAATCTTCAGGTTCTGCAGGTTGTGTCCACTGGATTGGCTTATGATTCGTTTCATCATAGCTGATCCTGGGTGACCCAGTCTATTATGCCAAAGTTTAAATTTTGGCGATGAATGACACTTCTGGTGCACAATCATGTTAACTTCTGTTGATTGAATATGAGTATGATAGAGACCCGACGGGAGTCCCTTGAATCGTTCTAAGATAGTTTTTGAACCATCTTTTAGACGAGTAACATACAGATATTCTGCCTCATTTATTTCATTTGTTTCTAAGTGATATCCGTTTAAACGAATGTCCTTGAAACTTATGAGGTTCCTACTTGATTTAGGAGAGAATAGTGCATCTTTTATTACTAGTCTTGTTTTATTTGGGAGCAATATAATTGCTTCACCAGATCCTTCTATTATGTTTGATAGTCCTGATATCGTAATAACGGGACCGTCATGATCATATAAACTATAAAAATAGCTTTTTTCTCGAAGGATTGTGTGCGTCGAGGCGCTGTCCACAAGGCATTCACACTTCATCTATAGATCTATGAAAAAATAACAACAAACAATCGTAATTAAAACAACAGTTTTGAAATACAATTTTTGTTTAAAAAAAATTCTCTTATATCGATCGATTGGCCGATATAGAGAGGTCAATAAGTTGCTTGCAAAAATGCATAATTTATAAATACAATTTGGGAAAAAAATAATATTCGGTCATCCCCTTTCGGTAGCTCTACGTGAATATGACCAGGCGAAAAAATGAGGGAGGAGGGTCACCGGGGACCTCTTAAGAACCAAGCCCCAAGTTCTTTCTGACATCATACCTAAATAGGTGAGCCTATTCGGAGAGACTTCGTAAAATTTTCTTTGTCAAATGTAAAAATAAATATTATTTTTCAAGAAATTTAAAAGAGAAGCATAATATGAAAATGCGGCAACAAGTTTTTAAAAACAAGAAATAAGATAGTGGCTCTAGTCGAGTAGGTCGTCGTTCTCAAAGTCTTCCGCCGAGAACTGAGTAGACGGCTGCTTTTCTACCAGATTTGTTTCAACTTGAGACTTCTGGCTCGCTTGATACAAATTTTGTAGATGTCGCGGGGTGCGACAGTTTCTGGACCAGTGTCCAGTCATGCCACATTTGTGGCATTTGTCCTCCCAATTTTTCTTGGGAATGGACATCAGTTCTGTGGTCTTCTTCCACTTTTTCTTTGCCCCACTTTTGCTGCTCTGGGGATGAAAGTTGTTCTGGGGTGGACTTCTGGCCGCCTCTTATGTGCATTCCCCATGTTAGATTTGTCATTATTTTTCTTCGGCTTCTTGGAAGAAAAATGAGCTTCTGGGAGAGGAGCTGGGCCTGCAGGGCGTAGGTTATGAGTGGCCAAGAGAAGTTCTCTGTTTTGCTCTGCCATCATCAGGGTGGAGTGCAATTCAGAGTACTTTGTGAACTTTCGTTCACGGTACTGTTGCATGAGGATTGCTCCCTTCTCGTGGAAGGATGTATAAGTTTTTTCCAACATGCGATACTCCGAGACTTCTTCACCACACAACTTCAGGCGTGAGGTGATATTATGGAGAGCTGAGTTGTACTCAGCTACGGACTTAAAGTCCTGAAGTCGAAGGTTTTCCCACTCATACCTTGCACGTGGGAGGATTACATCTTTTTGATGTTTATAGCGGTCCTCCAGTGCAGTACACAATTCCTTTGGGTCTTCTACAGTGAGGTATTCGGCCTTCAGGGTCCGATCAATGTGTCTCCTGATGTAGATAATGGCTTTCGCCTTATCTATATCAGAGACTTTCACTGTAGAAACAACCACAGCAGTGTCTGCTGTATTTCCCATACCAGTGGCCGGAGCCGATGGAAGAGGAGTTGAAATTGTGGCTAATAAGCCCTGGACACGTAAGTGGAACTTCAGGTCCACGTGCCAGCTCAAATAATTTTTTCCAGCAGCATCTAGTACTTCGAAATCGACACTCGCTATTTTGGCAATTTTATCTATCATGTGAAAAACATGCATACATTAAAATTAAATATTTACGCATAATCATAAATGTTACAGAGCTCATAAAAATACCACAGTGTCCAAAAGCTGCTAATGTTTTTTTTTTTTTTTGAAAAGCATTAGCAAAATCCAAACAAGGCCTACACTGCTAACGTACATCTATTATTAAAGATAACTTCTTCCGTTGTAACAAATGCTAAGTTTGTTACTAATATAAAATCTAATTGTTCTTAGAAAGTTTTATACTAATTGAACAATAGTTCAAAAAGGAAAAAATCTGTTTGCAGTAAACGCAGAAGACAATGTTAGCAATTATTTTCTACAAATACTGCTAATGAAGTTGTATATTGTTATTCCTTAAGCAATGATCAACAACAATATTTGTTCAAAATAATAAACAATAGGTAAACAGATTTACACTAAATGTTGGTTCTGAAAAGAAAAACAATATTGTTTTACACTTAATAGCAATGATACAAGAGAACTGTTAAAAAATTATTGATTATTGTGAACAACTCTATCCCAAATTGATTATTGAATATGGTGAATATCTTCACTTACAAGTGCTTGTTTGCTAATTTGATTAACAGCAAGAAGAGTTTTCTTTGACAAATAAAGATGACAGAATTGCTATATAGGTAGGTAAATATGTTGACAAGAAGGGATGGGTCTCTTTGTACCTTAGAAACAATATTTGTTTTAATAAGAAGCAAATTTGTTTTGAATGTTAGCAATATAAAGAATATCACTCTTAGATTGTTATATATATATATATATATATATATATATATATATATATATATATATATATATTGCTAATTTTCATTCAAACAATTAATTTGTAAAAAAAAATTTTAAGAAGTGTTACCAGCCTCTGGTCGGATCGACTAGGGAAAAAAAAGAAGGATGACGTCGAGATCTGGACGTCGATTCTCCTTGCTTCAGCAATCGTGCTGATAACGTGTTTGAAGGAAGACGAGATATCGTAGAATAGTATTTTATTCCTATCTCTTCATCATATGGCAAGGGCCATATATATAGGGCTAATGGACAACCCAAGGGTCATGAGTTAACTCATGACATAATGGTGAATAAAATGGGTTTCACAACATAAGCGACTTTGATTTTTTTTTTTTTTCAAAAGTAACAGCAATGTACATCAGTTCAATCATTGATAAATCGACACTTATTTTTCCATTGCTATACCACTTTATCTCGTTTCGGTAGGTACGTTATCCCTAGTATCTCTTGGCAGACGTCAAGAATTACTACCTCACTTTATCATCTAAGGAACAAACTCTTCAGACCGCAATTATGAAATCTACCTCTTACTTATCCACCCGAAAGAATTCGGCTTTCAAGCAGTACTGTTACTCCTAGTTCACAATAATCAAAACATTTGAGTATGATTGTGAAACAAAAGTCGCATCTACTACTAGACTTTTGTTTAACTTGCAGCCGCCATGATGCAGCTTGAGATAGAAAAGAAATTTTTTGGCTGAGTAATACCTTTTCTTTTCTTTTTTCTACTTATTATTAAACCGATAACTAAGCCATGCAAAAATGCAGCACAAAATCAGCAAATAAATAATAACAGTAACCTTACGTTTAATTTTTTATTTTGCCTGCCAAATAAGAAGAGCACGTACTGGTCTTCAGTCTGTACTTCTGAAGGTTGAATAGAGACTTTTAAACTGGAGCGGATTTTCCACCCACCCTTGGTGACCTTTCTATTGCTTGACCACACTTAAACAATGCATATATGTTATCTATATAAACTGATAGGTCTCAACATATACATATATATAACCAACAAACCCTAGTCCAAGAAAGTATCTTGGCTCAAGCTAGCATGGCTCTTACTGATCTGCTCCTCTTCCTCGTGTCTACTACTGCAATCCTCTACGTCTTGTTCAAGAAGCTATTACAGAAGGAAAAGAGCAAACTGAACCTCCCTCCGGGGCCGAAGCCCATCCCAATCGTAGGAAACCTACACCAGTTGGGTGGGATCCTTCCCCAGACTGCCTACGGACTGTCCAAGATCTATGGCCCGATCATCTACATGCGCATGGGACAAATCCCAGCGATCCTCGTCCACACTACCGAACTTGCGAAAGAGATCATGCACAATCAGGACCTCGTCTTCTGCTCCCGCCCTGCCCTCACCGTCCTCCAGAAGTATTCTTTCAATGGTTGCGACGTTGCTGCTGCCCCGTACGGCGACCAATGGCGCCAACTTCGCAAGGTACATACATACATACATACATACATACATGCATACATACTTACTTTTATATATATATGGACAAAGCTGAAACCATCTGGTTGGTTAGTATTATACTAAGAAACTATATATCTGGTTATATATGATATACGTACAGATCTTCATTCTCGAGCTACTGAGCAACCGGAAGCTCCCTTTCTTCCGGTCTTCACGTCAGGCTGAGGTAGACCAGATGATCAACTCCATTCGAACCCGACCTAACCAGGATTCCCCGGTCAATATCAGTGACTTGATGGTACGTCTCAGTAGCAGCATTGTCTGTCGCGTCGCCTTCGGCTATAGGAGCGAGGGAAAGTACGGGGAGAGGAGTCGTTTACATGATCTACTCGAGGTGGGCAACGCACACTTCGACACTGTCTTCATTGCTGATTACTTTCCTGGGTTTGGATGGATGGATTGGCTTACGGGATCAAGATTCAGGATTGAGAGGAATGCCAAGGATCTAGATATGTTCTACAGTAAAGTCATAGAGGAGCACAAGGATGTACACAAAAGAGGAGAGGATCATGAGGAGGATTTTGTTGACGTTATGCTAAGGTTGTGCAAGGAGGAGGATTCAAAGCTCACAAATGATCATATCAAGGGATCTATCATGGTATGCTTACTGTTTCTTTCTATTTCATTTATAAATATCTCCTTGTGTCCCTCGTGTGCTAGGATTACCATATATGAACAAAATTCTAGCACTTGGTGTACTGTTTTCCTAGTTCTGATTGGTTAATTTTACTAACTCAAGCTTTGTCTACTTTCATTTCATCTATAGAACGTCTTAGTTGGTGGAACTGACACATCCGCATCTACTGTAATATGGGCGATGACCGAGCTCTCAAGAAATCCAAGAGTGATGAAGAAAGCTCAAGATGAATTAAGGAGCGTAGTCGGCAATAAAGGAAAAGTAGAAGAAAGTGACATGGATCAATTGGAATACCTCAAATTGGTAGTTTACGAAACTATGAGACTGCATCTACAATCTCCCTTACCGAGAGAAGCAAAGCAACAGTGCAAGCTCGGCGACTACGATATTCCCAAGGGGACCATAGTGTTTGTCAATTCTTGGGCACTAGCTAGAGACGAGAACTCTTGGAAAAATGCCTTGGAATTCAGGCCGGAGAGGTTCATCGGGAGCTCGATCACCTACATGGGAAATGATTTCCAGTTCATACCCTTTGGTGCAGGGCGGAGAATTTGTCCAGGGATAAACTTCGGTTTGGCTACTGTACATATTGCCCTTGCCAACTTTCTCTATGCCTTCGATTGGGAATTGCCTCCTGGTTTGAAGGAGAGCGATATCGACTTGGATGAAGCTCCTGGTTCAGTGACTTACAAGAAAAACCCTCTCTTCCTTGTTGCCAGAAACAAGTAGGAAGGTGGATTCATTTTGACATTGCCTCTGTTGGATAAATTGGGCAAACTTGTAGGACGTTTATTAATATTATAATACTTTTCAGTATAATATGTATTTGTACTTCTTATGTACAATCATGTTAATAAAAGTTGAAGCATATTTTAAATACCTAATATAATATTTGGGATGACCTCTCCCGTTGGTTCAAGCAATGCACCTCGCATGACTGAAACAACGACATTTTGCAAGTGGAAAGAGCCCACTCATAGACAGCCGAGATTACCATACTTTGTCCCAAGAGAAGGTAGACAATAACCTCCATATGTAATGACCTCCTCGCCAAAACCTCCACCAATATCGAGTGACCATGATTTAGCTATTACGTTCTCCATACAGAAGACCAAGTTAGATATTGGATATGATTAGATTTTGTTAGTTCGAATTCTGATTTGACATTGGATATGATTAGATTTTGTTAGTTTGAATTCTGATTTTGTTGTTACAACTTAGATATATTTTGTTCTTTAGTTACGATTTTTATTTTTGTAATTATCCTTTAATTTTAAATCATGTAACCTTATCTATATGTCAATACAAATTATATTCTCCCTCACATTGAGAGTAAGAAACATAATCAATCTTCTCTATTCTTAATATTAGCATGGTATCAGAGCATGTTAGTGCCGGGGCACAATTTTTTGAGGAAAAACTGAGAAAATAAAACAATTGTAAAAACAATGTTTCAAATCAACACTTCAAGGAAGGTGATTCTGAATTACGAGAATCTAAAAAGATTTCGTAATCAACAACAATCAGATCGTAGTACTTCTAAAAAGAAGATACAATCAGAATTACTGGCAGCAACGAAGAAAGTGACTGGCGAAAGATGGAAGAACTCCTGCTCGGGTGAATAATCACCGTTGCTCAAAGTTTTATTCGCGCTACACGAACAGCTTCCAGGAACCAGCAAGTTCGTCGGAGAACTTGAAACACTCCTGCTCTTCTGACTCCTCGGATGGACATGAACTCCCATGCAAAAGCAACGCTGGTGCGGCGCCTTTCCTCTCTCTCTCTCTCGAAGGCTACTGGAAGATCAGAACTGTGTTAAAGAACACTTCTGAATTCTCTGTTTACTTGTGTTAAAAAATACTTCTAAACTTTTTGTGGTGGTTTCTCTTTCTTGTGTATATCTAGCCTTGAGAGAGAGGATGCCTTATATAGGCCGTGCAGCAACTGTTCGGTTGCCACAAAGTTAGGAACGTGGTAAAAACCATCCCGAACATGTAGCAACCGCCCAGAACATGCAAACGCACGTTCTGCTGCAAGTTGCACCAACTGCGCGCACCCTGCGCTCCTTGCACTCCGCGCACTGAGCCACTTACGCCAACCTGCGCCACTGCGCGCACTGCGCAACCTGCGCGACCTGCGCCACCTTGCGCCACTCGCACAACTAGCGCAACTTACGCAACGTGCGCACCCGGCGCAACCTGTGCGCAACCTGGCGCGCAACCTGGCACGCACCCTGGCCGCACAAACTGTGGTGCGCAACGTGGCGGCATAAGTGGCTCGCGCAACGAGCGCAACTTAAGCGCACTATGCGCCTAGCGACGATGCTGACATGCTAAGTGCAAAGTGCGCCAACAAAATGCCATATTATGCCTCATGAGCCTATGGGCCCGAGTCCGAGTCGCTAAGCCCATACGGCGCTTAGCTCCCATGGAAATAAATTTTTCAAGAGCAAAAAGCATGAATGCTTTAATTGTTGATTTTAGCTTTTTTCCTATTAGAAAAATAATCCCATATGGCAAACCCATGTGCACCTCCACACCATGTGTGCATCTCCAATAATAGCAAAGCTAATATATAGAGATACAATCTCTTTGTTTTTTCCGATGTGGGACTAAAATTTTCTAAAGAAAAAAAACCAAAACTCCAACAGAGCAAAACCCCATATGGCAAACCCATGTACACCTCCACACCACATTTCTGTTAACGTTCTGTTCTTCCTCTCTGGTACTCCGTTTTATTGAGGAGAATACGGAGCCGTAGTCTCATTGACAATTCCATGTTCTTTGCAGAACGATACGAATTCATGAGACCTGTACTCCCCACCTCGATCACTTCTTATTCTTTTGAGTTGTTGTCCAGTCTGCCGCTCAGCTTCGGCTCTGAACTCCTTGAACTTCTCGAATGCTTCGTCTTTAGCCTTCGGCAAGTAGACGAACGTATACTTTGAGAAGTCATCGATGAAGGTTATGAAATACTTCTTCCCGGCCTTTGTAGAGAACTGTTTGAAGTCACCGATATCGGAGTGTACCAACTCCAGAAGATCTGTACTTCGATTAACCCGAGGAAAGGGTTTCCTTGTGATCTTTGTTTGAGCACAAACTTCACATTTCTCTACCTTACCCCCACACTTGGAGATAAGTCCTAGACTAGATATTCTGTTTATTCGTTTACAATGAACATGTCCTAACCTATTATGCCATAACTCAAGAGTGTAAGCAGAAGGAGTGATTTTATTAATCACATTAATTACATTTGACTGATTTACAAGCTAAATTTTGAACATTCCTTCGGTATAAAAAGCTTTCCCGAAATATGTTCCCTTGATAGACATCACCATCTGGCCAGCATTGATGTCCATCCTGAGGCCTGCGTTGCAAAGTAGGCCTCCTGAGATCAGGTTCTTGGCGATAGCAGGTACGTGCTTCATGCCTTGAAGCGTCAGAGACTTTTCCGAAGTCAGCTTCAACACCACCGTCCCGATCCCAAGCACTTCAGCTTGTGCTTGGTTTGCCATCATAACCACTTCAGAAGTAGGTGTGTAGGTGGTGAACCACTCCTTACTGGAGCAGACATGGCAGGAGGCTCCAGTGTCCACCCACCAGTCAGAGTCAGTCCTTACCGCATCAACCTGCACAATCATAGCAACAACGTCAATGATCATAGATACCTTACTAGGCTCTCCTTGCTCTGATTGCTTGGTCTTTGCTTTGCATTCATTCTTGAAGTGGCCCTTCTTGCCACACTTGAAACAAGGCATCTGAGACTTTGCCTTCTTTCGCTTGAAGGAAGTTCCCGTCACGTTCAGATTGTTAGGGTCCTTCTTCTTATTGTGGGAAGCCGTCTGCTTTCCCCTTGGTTCCTTGGTATGAACCGGATTGGCGTTAGCCAATTGCTTGGACAGTGCGTCCACCTTCAGTTGAGCCCGCATCTGGTCCTCAACATAGATTTCCTGCAAGAGATCTTCAAGACTGATCTCAAGCTTCTTTCTATGCATATTTGCATAGAACTTACTCCACTCAGCGGGGAGCTTTGAGAAAATCCCTCCAACAATAAACTTGTCGGGGAGGGGCATCGTCTCGTCTTCCAACTTCTGTCGCAGCTTCAGAAATTATTTTACCTGCGGCAACATGGACTTCTCGTCCTCAAAGAGCCATTTGTGATATTTTTCAATCACAAATATCTTGCTCCTATTTTTGTCTTCTTCGTATAGTTTCACCAGAGACTCCCATATATCTCTGGCAATTGTCTTCTTATTGTAGGATTCTGCTAGAGAATCCTCCATAGCATTCAGGATAAGCAGCCTGCAAATGCTATTTTGTCTTCTCTACTTGGCCTGAAGTTTAGTAGCCGTAGTGATAGCGGCAGCAGACCCAGTATCTGGAACGGTAGGTTCCTCTTCAAGAAGCACGTGATCAACGTCTCTGAGTTGAAGAGTGAGATAAACCTTCCTCTTCCAGACATGATAATGCTCTACATCAAACTTTTCTAACTTACAAAATTCAGTATTGAGGAGTGAAGCATTAACATTTTCCATCGTAGCAATAAAATTTTGAGATTGTTAGTGCC
>JANAVB010011611.1:0-31115 GCA_029216955.1 Iris pallida | reverse complement strand
GTGTATTGATGCAGCACGGAAAGGTGATAGCATATGCGTCTCGGCAGCTTCGAGACCATGAGAAGAATTATCGACTCACGATTTGGAGTTAGCAGCTGTGGTGTTTTCACTCAAGTTGTGGAGGCATTATTTATACGGGGATCGGGTAGAGATCTATACTGATCATAAGAGTTTGAAATACGTGTTCACGCAGCGAGATTTGAACATGAGGCAAAGAAGATAGTTAGAACTGCTGAAGGATTTTGATTTAGATCTTCAGTATCATCCAGGCAAGGCGAATATAGTTGCAGATGCACTGAGTAGGAGAGGCAGTGCCTTTATCTGACCTCGCAGAAGCATATTTTAGAAGATCTTCAGAGTATGGGAATCGAAGTAGTTTTGCCAAGGGATATAGGAAAAATGACCAGTATGCAGATTCAGTCAACCTTAGTAGAGAGGATAAGGGCAGCACAAGCAGGAGATCCACAGATTCAGAAGTTGCGGTCGGAGTGTGAATTAGGCCGTAGGAAGGAGTTAGTGATTCATGAAGATGGTACGCTCAGGTTTGGAAACAGACTCTGTGTACCGAGTGGAGACCTTCGACAAGAAGTTATGTCCGAAGCTCATAGTTCTATTTACTCCATTCATCCTGGAGGAACGAAGATGTATCGAGATATCAGGCAGTACTTTTGGTGGAATGGCATGAAAAGAGAGATAGCGAGATTTGTATCCAAGTGTCTGGTATGTCAGCAGGTGAAAGCCGAGCAGCAGAGACCAGCAGGGTTGCTACAGCCGCTTCCTATCCCAGAATAGAAATGGGAGCACATCACGATGGATTTTGTGACCGGTTTACCTAGATCCCCGACTGGTAAGAATGCAGTCTGGGTAATAGTAGATCGACTCACAAAGGTCGCTCATTTCCTTCCCTTCCGAGTTGGACAGACCACTGAGCAGTTAGCAGAAATATACATGAAGCAGATAGTGAGGCAGCACGGTGTTCCAGTTAGTATAGTATCAGATCGGGATACGCGGTTTACTTTCTATTTTTGGCGGAGCTTACACTAAAGTTTGGGAACCAAGTTAAGATTCAGTACTGCTTATCATCCATAAACCGATGCGCAGTCAGAAAGAACCATTCAGACGTTAGAAGATATGCTGCGGGCGTGTACCCTGGATTTTGGCAGATCTTAGGAGGATCACCTTCATCTAGTGGAGTTCTCCTATAACAACAGCTATCAGGCTAGCATTCAGATGGCCCCGTTCGAAGCATTGTACGGAAGGAAGTGCAGGTCCCCTTTGGCATGGGACGACGTCGGAGAACGGAAGTTGTTGGGGCCAGAGATGATCACGCAGACTGTGGAGATAGTTAAGTTGGTCAGAGAGCGCCTTCGAGTTGCACAGGACCGACATCATCATTGGGCAGATCAGTATCGTAGGCCTCTAGAGTTCAGAGTTGGCGACTAAGTGTTTCTGCGGATTTCGCCTACTCGGGGTATCATCAGATTTGGAACCCGAGGAAAGCTTAGCCCAAGATACGTTGGTCCTTTTAAGATTCTCGCTCGGGTAGGCGATGTGGCTTATCGACTTGCCCTTCTGCCTTCATTAACTGGCATACATGATGTGTTTCATGTGTCCCAATTACGTGGGTATATCCCAGATCCGAGTCATGTCCTCGACCATTCCGAGTTAGTCGTTGGTACCGACCTAACTTACGAGGAACAACCCGTGTCTATTTTGGACCGGCGAGAGAAGGTACTCAAGAATCGGACGATAAGCCTTGTCCGTGTTTCTTGGAACCATCACTCTTCGGGAGAGTCAACCTGGGAGCGCGAGGACGAGATCAGATCTCGGTATCCGCATTTGTTTGACTAATGAGGTATATTTTTACGCCTTATTGACACGATTCCATGCTTATCTGCACCTGCTTGTTTTGCACCTTGTGATGTATGATAATAACTGCTGTGATAGTTAACTTGTACATGATTGTGCCTTGCTTGCCATGATTTTACTATCCTGTCTTGGCTGGAATTCCGAGGACGAAATTTTTCTAAGAAGGGTAGAGATGTCACTCCCCGATCCTGGAATACGTATTTCAATATGTAAACCGATAAATTGTATTTACCTTGTATTTATACTATATTTATTATGCTGTATTTTTTCATACATTTCCCAAAATATTATTTCGTAATTTATTTTCTGTATTTGGGCCTACAGTTTTGGCTCATTTGGGTAACCTATTATTGGTTCACCAATGGTTCATCATGAACCCTTTGGTTCATCATGAACCCATGGGTTCAAGATTCTATATAATAACTCATCTCATTCTCTCTCCCCTCATTTATTTTCTCTCATTTATTTCCTCCACCAACCAAGGCAAGTGCCAACTTGCTCAAGAGATGGATCAATAAATTTTTGTTAATGTTTTCTTACAAAATTATTGGTCAAAAATGTTCTTCTCCTCATTCTATACTAGTTTAGAACTTGAAATTTTTCATTTTGAAGCTTTTATTTTTGTAGATCTAAGTTTTAACCATTTTCGGATTTTCTTGGTTTTGATCTAGCAAACTTCATTATCTTCAAGTTTTGAGTGTTCCATGTTGTAGAGAATTTTGTTCTACCCCATTTTGACCTATAGAAGTCCCAATTTGGGCTTAGGATGAGGATTTTATGGACCTTAGAAGTTCTAGGGCTCTGCTCTCAGCCAAGAGGAAGGAGATGACCCTGTAGCAGTTCGCGCGCGCAGCTCTCTCTTGGCCCAGCACTTTTTAGCGAAGGGCGCAGCTCTCTCGTGACCCTGCGCAACCTGACCCTGCACAGCCTGACCCTGCGCAGTCTGACCCTGCGCAACCTGACCCTGCGCAGTCTGACCCTGCGCAGTCTAACCCTGCGCAGTCTGACCCTGCGCAACCTGACCCTGCGCAGCCTGACCCTGCGCAGTCTGACCCTCCGCATTCTGACCCAGCGCGCCCTGACCTGGGCTCCTTTATATTTTATATTTTTCTTATATTATATTGCTTATATATATATATAGGTGAATGTTTGTGTATGCTATATATCCTTACGCCTTTTGTCCTGAGCATGATATGAGCACTAATGTGATCTCGGTGAACAAGTGTTCCTACCTGATACATGTACCTGAATGTCCCTGTTCTTGTTCATGCTCGACAATTGACTCGTGACTCCACGTGGCGTATTTGCAATGATGCATTACACTAAGGAGGGTAGAACATGTTGACATACTGATTGACATGGATCCTCTTTGGGGTACTCGTACTAAAGTACGACTTTAGGAGGATAATCATGCAGGCCACAGCATGTGAGTCCAAGATTTCACCTAGGGTTAAACTAGGCAACTAAATATACTAGATGCATGGGGAGGGCAGAATTCCGAGATCGTGTTACACCAGCCGCCTTGAGATATTGTCTTGACGTGCCGGCTGGTCTCCACGGATACTGTGTCATCTGCGACGAGTGGATGACTGTATCCGATTAATTCATGATATATATTATATGTTTTGGCAAGGTGGCCTTACGAGGGACCTGTGCCTAATAACACCTGTCTACGCGAACCCCTGGATTGGCTAGCCTTGCTGGAAAGATACGATCTGAGGATTTCTAAATAATATGACACGAGGATAACCTCGTCCCACTAGAAACTCGTAGACTTGATTGGCCGTGAAAACGACTTGCTTGTATCTTATTACCTCCCGTGAATAACTGAGGGAAGCGGACTGTCATGGTACGTGATCCAACCCATGTTCTTGTTTGATTGTTGGGTTGGTTATCGTACTATGACAGGCTATGGACCGAAGTTATGAGCAGAAGACTTATTCTGGTTGTGAAGTGTTACTTCTGTGAATGACTGAGGAACATGGTCTATTATAGTACATGATCCAACCCAGGTTCTTGTTTGATTGTCGGGTTGGTTATTGCGCTGCGATAGGCTATCGACCGAAGTCACGATCAGGAGATTTTATTGTTTATACCTTTTTCTTATGTGAAAGTTATAGAGTACGACACGTCCCGACTCCATGCGGTACCTTTTGTCCTTGTTTGGTTGTAAGGGTGCCATATGGGTTCGAGGAGGTTGTGCTACCCTATAATAGTAGCATAAGTATTACTATTATCAATCATTCTATTAACTGGGTTTTTAATCTTAACTCTTGTGCCCCTTTGGCGGTACTTGCTATTCAGGGCTGATTCCGCTGGTTTTGTTTGGCCAGATCTCGTAGCAGAGCCGGAGGACACGATCTTCCTTCCTGACATCCATGGTGCATACTAGGAGCATGGCGGTTCGGGGACTCGAGTGTGTTTCTTCTCCACCACTCATGCCTTTACTTTGTGCGACGTTTAGCCACCGGCACCTGTTAGCCGGATTACTTGATATTTTGTGTCAGTACAGAATTGTAAATAAACAGACTACAGCTGTGTATAATTTTGTACTCCTGACTCTCTGAGATAGCTAATTATAAAGCTAGTCTCTCATGATCATTTTGATGAAGCGTCGGGGACGCCTTACTGCTTTATCTTTAATGTTCATTTAATTGCTGATGTGATTTGATTGATTGAGACATAGAACTCTGTGGGACCATAGGAGACTTGATTGTAGCATGTACCCCCTAGTCTCTCGACAGCCACGATCGCCGTATGACGTTACGTACCTCATATGGAGTAGCTGGCCTAGTCCGTCTCCGTATTTCGGTACTGGGGTGTGACATTTCTGCTCAGAGATTCCACGATGATAATGAAGATGGTGGAAGATAAAGGATCTCCTTGTCTGACCCCGTGACTAGATTTGAAGAAGCCTTCAGCTTGGCCGTTGATCACCGTGGAGAACCACGAATTACTTATCGATCTCCATACGATGTTGGTCCAGGTTTTCGAGAACCCAAAGGCCATGAAGACCCAAATCATGAATTGCCAGTCCATCCTGTCATAAGCCTTCTCCATGTCCCGTTTGATCACAACGTTCCCACCCCTAGCTGGTAGTTTCATGCATGTAATCATTTCCTGAGCCATCATAATGTTGTCTAAGATGTTTCGACCACGAACAAATCCACTCTGCTCTTCAGAAATAATTTTAGGGAGGATCTTGGTCATACGGCTGGCAATAACTCTGGACATGATTTTCTTAGTGAAGGTGCACAAGCTTATAGGCAAAAGTCTTTGAAGGTCTCTAGGTTTTCCTGTTTGGAGATGAGAACCAGGTTAGCATAGGAAATAGATCTGGGTACCTGGCTCCTTAGAAAAGGGCACTGACCGCCTCGTGGATATCCGACTTGATGATATCCCAGCACGATCTAAAGAAAACACCAGTAAAACCATCAGGACCCGGGGCATTGTACTCGTTGAGGGCCCAAACTGTGCCTTTGACTTCAAGTTTCGAAGGGGGAGCTCTAGTTGGGAGTTGTCTCTGCTATCAATAAGTTGGGGATCTCGGCTAGGAAGTCCTCGTCCCTGGTGATGGCGTCTTTGGTAAACAACTGGGAGTAGAAGTTAATTTTTGATAATGTGGCTGTGCTCATCTGCGATCTGGCGGGGATTAAGCTATTGTCTGTGTCCTTTGACATAGGAGTGAAAATAGCTAGAGTTTCTGTCTTCCTCACTATCCCAGGTCAGTCTAGATTTCTGTTTCCAGAATTGAATTTCAACTTTCAGGCAGAATTTTAGTAGCACTCTGGTGAGATTCAGGGATGTGTGGGGGCAGAAGATCTGTCGGTGGCGAAAAGAGCTTCCACACGGGTCACGTCATTCTCAGCTGTGTGGACAGCCTGAAAAATACCTCCAAATGCTACCTTACTCTAAACAGTAAGGACTTTCCTGGTAGCTTTGATTTTGTTTGCCACACGCACCAGGGGGTTAAGGGAGTCATGGCCGCTCCAAGCGGTGGCATCCATGTTCCTGAATTAGAGGTGATGACTCCAAAAGTCGAGGAAGCGGAAGCTTTTCTTGATCCGATTTGATTTGCTGCTAATTTCGATGAGTAGATGAGAGTGATCCAAATCGGTAGTGTTGAGGTACGAGAGACTAGAGATGATCTCTGAATCCGCCCACTTCGAGTTTATGAGGGCGCGGTCAAGACGAGAGTATTGCCTTCTAGCTCCTTCTTGTACGTTGTACCAGGTGAAGGCGCTGCCACTGAACTGGAGGGAAGATAGGTGGGCATTAAAAATAAAGTTGGTGAAGTCATGGATGGACGACGGGGGAGGGGGTCGTCCTACCAACTTCTTCTTTCTACAGGTAATCGCGTTGAAATCACCAACACAAAGCCAGGGAAGATTGATGTTGTTCTGATGGGTGTACAACAGGTCTTCTCACAACTGACGACATTCTGAAATGTCACAGCTGCCGTGAATGGCGGACAAGAGGGAGCGAGAATGGTGCGTGGGGTATTCCACCCTACACGTAAGGGCTTGTCTCGAGTCGTGGATGGTGCCAATCTTCACGTCGACAGCGAAGAGGATCCAAATATCATGACTGTCGGCGATCGTTGAGGAGAATCCTAATTGCAACTGAATGGACTTGAGTTTGCTTAATAGAATTTTAGGTTCAATGATCATGAGGATGTCGATTCTGTGACATTTCTTGAGACTGATTAATCTTCTCAAGGTGGGTTTATTGGCGAGGCCTCTAACATTCCAATATAGGATGTTAAGCATTGAGGTTGCTAGGTGGGGAGGTTTTGTTGAGTTTTGCGGCTGACCTAGTGGTCCTGGCCGTGACCTCTTTTGCACCTTCTTTGTATGATTTTTTCGTGGTGGATGCTGCCTTTCCGACCACTTTTGTAATTTTGTCAGTCTTTTCGTTCGGGTGCATGTAGACCTCTTCGGCTATTTCTGCCACTGCTTCGAAGAAGCTATTTTGTGCTGGTGATCCTAGCGTCTAATCCTTGTTGTAGCCTAGCCACTGGTTCATGGTCGATGGTGGCCAAGGAGTCCGTACGAATGTCGGCCATATTATGGAATGTATTGGGGGTGGCAGTGTCGGAGGGTGGAGTTCCTCCTTGCCCGACGAAGCCTGGAGAATCTCCGAAGTAGTGGGTTCCACTACCTTGCCTGCCACTTTTCTTTGTCACCACTGGTCCCTGTTTCCTCTTCCGTGATGTTAGCACCTATGTGTTCTTCGGGGTCTTGAAGGTCATCTATGGATTCTAATAAAAGTATGTCAAATTTGCTGGCGAGATTGATGTCTGAGGAATTGTATGGGATGATGGCTCTTTCCTGGGAAGCTTGTTCTTGGGTGTGGGGTTTATTGGTGCTGGCTTCGAACTGGATGTGGGAGTTGGGTAGAGGAAGAATGGGTGATTGATTGGCTTTTCTGGGCGTTTGAGCGGGTGTGCACCTTTCGGGTCCTATTTTTCTTCAGTTCTGGGTGCACATGGAAGCAATGTTCTGTGGAGTGACCATGTGACAGTATTTGCTGAAGATGATATTATTATTGTGTATAATTAGTTGGGTGTGTGTTTTGTTGCCGAGCGAGATTTTGATGTGGTTGGGGAGATCCTTCGATAAGTCAAGTTCCATGCAGATTTTAGCATAGTTTTCTTTAGAGAGGTTGCAAATTTCTTTCGCTAACGCCACAAATGTCCCGAAGGAGCTGCCTATCCTCCTCAACGCTGCGGGGCAAAACAGATTAGGGGCAGGTTCTGAAGGGTAACCCACGCGGAGACGATCGCAGAATCTTCTTTAATGTTAAAGTCCGGGATCCATTTAACAATTTTCATAATGTGAGTATGTATCCTGCCTGTGCCTCTATCCCAGACCTTCGTGTGATCGCATTCCGAGGAGAGGTGAAGAAAAAGGTGTTTAGGATCCATAGGTGCTACCATGTACCCCGAAGTGAGACCCTAGCTGGTAGTCACTTCTTGGGTCCGAGACAGCTTCGTGCATCCGCTGGAGAATTTAAGGATAAAGGTATAAGGGAACGAAGTCGACAAGGACGAGATTTATGATGGAGAAAATGGCACAAAATATCATAGGGATCAGACGGGATTGCAAATTCGATCTCTGGCAATGTAACTTCTGCTGGAGGCTAAAAGTGCTTGGGGGTGCGATCTGGGCGCAGTTTGTCCGCATAAGATGGCGCTGAGGGGAGAGTGGGGTGGCATGGCCGTTGGAAGCGCCCACCGACCCAGGTGGCGGTGGCGCTAGCCCGCCTGAAGCCTGGGTGGCGCCAGAAGAGGGCTGGGCGCACCCTGGGGCGGGTTGGAGCGCGGGATCACTAATCCTCAGAGTGGAAAGCGAGGGATCACTAATCCTCACAGAAGAGGAGCGATGCGCCACTTGGCGAGTGGCCGACTGGACTTGTGCCAGCAGAAGCGACGCCATCGCTAATAAGTCGACAGTGAGGGAAGCGAATGTCGCAGCCGAAGGGTATGCCAGGGGGCCATAGAAGGGACTGGAGCTGCTTTCGAGAAGTGGGAGGGATGCACCGGGCTCCGCGAGTTCCATGTGCGCGGAGGGTACAGTAGCGCCACTAGATGCTTGTGCGCCAATCGGTCCTGGCCCCACTACAAATGGATATGCGCAAAAATGGAAGGGTTGCGCGCCACTCAAAGCAGGCTCCACAACAAGTGGACAGGTGCCATATGTGGATGACCCACCCGACGACGCAGCGCTGGGACCGCAAAAGACGGAGCCAGAATCGAGGAATGGGGGTGATTCAAATTTTGAATCCAGTCCTTCCTAGCCGCAGACGAAGGAAACGAGGCATCAGTCGGCACCACTCCCAAGCGGGGCTTGGGAAGACCGATTGCGTCCCTAAGGATGCCGTTGACCGACGATGATGCGGGTGCAAAAAGGCCCATTGCGGACATGTCAGGACCAGGGCCGGTAAGAGCCTCGGAGCAGAGGACGGAGCCGACCGTAGCAGGACCAGAAGAAGAAGGGGGGAGCGGGTCAAGGGGGGGGGGGTCGGACGCCTAAAGGACCAGGGCGAAAGACGGATAGGCGATCGGAGGAGGAAGGGAGCCGGGAAGGGGTCTGTCGGGTGCCAGAAGAGCCGGAGAAGAAGGCGGAGGTGCGGCCGGAGGGGGGGTCTGGTGGCAGACCCAAAAGAGCGAGGAGGTCAGGGGGCCACAGTGCCGCCCGAGAGAGGGCCCGGAGGGGGAGGAGACATCACGCCAACGAAGAGGAAGCAGACGGGGGGTGGGGGGCACCGCCCGTCGGACGGCTGAGGGAGCTACGCAGGGTGGGGGAACCCCTGCGGGGAGACACGGGGACCCGCTGCTGGGAACATACTTTATATATATATATATATATATATATATATATATATATATATATATATATATATATATATATATATATATATATATATATATATGATGAGGGATTCGCATTCCCTCACGTTTAAAAAATCAACAGTTAAGATTAGATGATTTAAACAAAATTCAATTAATGTAAAAGAGAGGATGCATGAGAAATACAAAAGTGAGAGGATGCGTATCTTTCCTCTCTCTCTCTCTCTCTCTCTCTCTGGCCAATGGCATGCAAGCGCCATTCAGCAGCTGCCCATCCATACCGAGCTTCACGCAGATACTTGGGTCTGGGATGGAGACACTAGTGGCATGTTTACCACTAAGACCGCTTATGACATACTCCGACGCCGACGTCCAAATGTGGCCTGGTCAGACATTGTTTGGACGCATAGAGCGGCAACCAAAATGAAGCTTTGTGCTTACAAAGCCATACAGGACAGACTACTCACTCGAGCGAGATTGGCTAAATTTGGTATCACACTCACCAATCTCACTTGCGTACTGTGTGGAGTCGGAACGGAATCTCGGAACCACTTTTTCTTTTTGTGTCCTACATCTGACCATATTTGGCGCCATTGTAGGAATCGATTGGGCATCAATGGATCCAATGGAGCAGATCTGCTATATGTGTTCGAGGAGATCAAGGCGTTACAGAGACAGGGGGAGATATATAAAAAGGCTAAGATCAGGTTGCTGTCTGCCATCTGGCACATCTGGAGAGAGAAACAGAAGAATTTTCGAAGGAGTGATACTATCAATACAAGGAATTCTCAATAATATTGAGAATGACGCTACTATCATGGAGGCTTAATGAAGTGGCTGCCTTAGTAGTAATTGATTTGTAATCTGATGTACCTTTTTTTTATACCAGTAATATATGAACCATTGCTTCAAAATATATATATATATATATATATATATATATATATATATATATATATATATATATATATATATATATATCAGCATATGCGTAGGGATAACTCCATATTTTTTAGCCACTACTTCTTTAATGACTCATCATTATAAAATTTCTATTCAATCACAAAAGTTCCATTGTGCAAAGAAGTATATAAATCATGTGTACTAGCTAGATAATCAGCTCACTGTTTTTAGGTCACATATTTGTGCACTAGAACCCACCAGATGGAAAGGTGTTATCAAACAATGGCAATAAAGAGACGAATGCACGATAATTGCAGGCACAAGGAAACACTTTACCAACATTACAAGAAGCTCGTATTATTTGTGTCATGTAAGGATGATTGCACACAGTTGGTCAGTGCACCACCAACTTTATCGTTCGTAGCTAAAGTTATATAGTTGTTAGCTTCCACAGCAACACTACTTCCCTCTTTTCAATCTCCTTTTTCTTTTTCCTATTGCCCACAACTAAAAGAATGGCTCGGGAGGATGATTGCAGCAGTGCTTGTACATGTTATGAAGTACTCAACATAAATCACACATGTTGTTTGTTTGTTAACTTTGTTGTTTTGTTTGTTTTTACTTATTTTTAATATCACGAACAATTGTCTCGGCCGTACATTTTCAAGGGTCCCCATTATCACCATTCAAGAAAAAGCAATAATAGCATGGGACTAACCCTAAGTAAATTATTGTTTTCTTTTGGGAAAGTAAGAAAGAGCAGATTTGCATCTAATCTCCCATATAATTTTATATATGACGTCTAATTAATTCATCTAAAAATTTATCATCATTAGTTGTATCACTCCTTCGGCTCTTTATTTTATAAAATAAATATAATGTAATTTTTAGCAGAAGTACTATACTCTACAAGGTTACTAGAATAATAAAGGTAACTTATAAGAGCACTTCAAAACATGCTCAGGAATAGTCTGGATTGGGGCTAGCGCAGGTTTGAGAAAAAATTACTCAGTCCAGTCCAATTTTTTTTTTTACTCTTGGTGATGTCTCAACCCAACCCACCCCCCGCCCACCCAAAATCCAAATTTTACTTTGATTTCAATATTTTACTATATTTCCAAAACCTTCAAAAATCTCTACTTCTTCTTCTCCACCATTTCTATCTTCTCCATCTCCATCAAAACCCTACTTTTCTTCTCATTTTTAATTTCAGAGATGGCACCCAAAGGCTCCTCACAAATAAGGTACAAACCCTAATACTTCCTTTCTCACAAATAATGCATGGAAATAAATCCTAAAATATATATTTCATTCTTCGGTATACATTATCATGATGGAAGCAGACATTGTAATGATTGAGTCCTAACATTGTAATGTTTATTTCATTCCATTGTCATGATGGAAATAACCCCTAACATGGTAATTTCAATCGGCCAAGTCGACTTTAGGACTGTCACAATTTCTGGTTGTCCTAAATACTTTTAGGACTGCCAAAAATTATGAATTTACTGCACAACAGTTCATTTCAGGACTATCACAATTTCTGGCAGTCTTGCACACTATCAGGACTGCCAAAAATATGGATAGTCCTAAAATGTACTTGCTGTACAACATTCAATTTTAGGATTGTCAATATTTCTGGCAGCCCTATAAGTATTTAGGACTGCCAGAAAGTCCTAAACTATAGGACTGCAGAAATTAGATTATTGTTAATTAAATTTCAATCTTCGTTAATTAAGTTCATAAAATTAAATTTTAATTTTTGTTAATTAACTTGAAATATTGTTTATGTTATATTTGCGACCCAAAGAAGAAGGATCTTGACGCCAAACCCATCTTTCGCCATCAAATTAATTTTGCCATAAATAACATAGAACTTGTGATCGTCACTGCAGAAGAGATTATTCTGGTTACAAATTATGCAAAGTTGAGAGTACCCATATTCTATATTCCTGTCGAGCCTTGTTTAACATGGCAAAACCGGAATATGGGTAAACTCTCATTTTTGTATACTTTGACACAAATCTCTTTGGTAGTGCAGACCGCAAGTTGTATGTTCTCGACAAGTACTACAACAAATCGTTGCTACAATTTTTCTTCTAAACTTTTGAATTACCAAAATTTCGATCGTTCGGTGATTTCCTTGTAGTTTGGAGTAGGTGAAAAAATGAAGACCGATATCGTTTGGTTTTGTGAAACTTTGATTTATCAAATTGTAATCTTCTAAGTTATCAAATTGTTGTAACACTTTTGAACGGAACGCATGTAATATAGTAAATTTTGTATTAGTTGCATCCATGCAATATGATTGTAATCATTTGTCAATAGTAGTTGTTTCTTTCATTTTGCATATCATATTGTAGTATCTTTTTTTTTTGAATGTAATCATATTGTAGTATCTGTGTTTGTGGTTCATATTGCCGTATCATATTGTGCATCCTATTTATAGATATAGATATTGTAAAAATATTGGTTAGAACCCTAAAATAAATTTAAAATTGAGAAACTTATCTCTTAAATAGATTTATAGATATAGAGGAAGATTTATTTTGAAATGAAGAAAATTGAGAAAAATATTTCTAAAATAGATTTAAAATTTTAAGTTTTTTAAAAACTGAGTAGATAATTGAAAGACTCTAAAATTGATTTAAATTTGGAGATTTATCTCTAAAATTGGTTTATTTTGAAATAAACAGAATTAAGCGACCTATCTCTAAAATAGATTTATACCTAAACTAAATTAGACTGTATATATGAAGGTTAATTTTAAAATGAGCAAAATTGAGAGATTTATTTATAAGATAGATTTAAAATTTTGAGTTTTTTTAAAAACCGAATAGATATTTATTTATTTTTAAACCGAGTAGATAATTAATTTTCTTACCTACATTAGTTTTTGTTTAGTATTACCCATATTTCTTGTAGTCCTAGGACTGCTCAAATTTATGGCAATCTTATCCACTAGCAGAACTGTCAAATATTTGGACAGTTCTAAAATAGACTTACTGTCCAGCAAATCCATTTTAAGACTGTCCAAATTTTTGGTCGTCCTATCCACTACTAGGTCTGTCAGAAATTTGGACAGTCCATCATCGTCCCCGTCGCGACTGTAGACTAATTTTTGAAGTTCATAACCCTAAAATGGGTTCAAAACTTCAGAAATATGTCTAGAATAAATAGTAAATCAAAATTTAGTTACTATAAGATGAAATTTAGGCATGAACATTGATTGGGAGAGATTTGCAGAGAAAATGTTTAGGATTTTGGGATAGAGAAGGAAACAAAAAAGAAAGGTAAAACAAAAAACAAAAAATTGACTTATATACCTATAGTTGGACTAGTCCTCAATAATTTTTCAAGTGACAAATTTATAAATAAACCAAAACCAGATTTGGACTGCTTCTGAATAAATTTTAAAGCACCCTTATAAATTTCCAAAATAAATTCATACTTTGTCATCTTGTGATTGCATTTTTATGGCAATGTACTACTGAATAAGTCATTGGAGAAACAAGTCTGGTAGATTATTAACTTATAAGCCTCTGCACTTTATATGTGATTTTAGTTCCCAAATAAGATATGTAATTGTGGACTTATGTAACTCCACTCCACTTCCATTCTTCCACTTTGTATCACAAAAGGGGGAAAATCTAATAATTATTAGATACGACCAGTCTGGACAAGGTGGTGATGACTAGCAACTGATGCGTGCTCCCTATATTCTAAAATTTGCTCTCTCTTTTCAGTGCACTCGAATAGGAGGGGGTCAAACGATGATGAGTCTGACCTGTGCGGTACGGGATACCGGCAACATCTGAGTACTGATGACAAATTGTCACGATCTGAGTTTGCGTGGTCCGAAAATGGAAAGTCCGTTCATGATAACTCACCTGATAGGGCGTCGTACGGACGGTCGTGAAGAGTCGAGGGCGTCTTCGGCATCATGGGCGAAGGGATACATTGAGTTGCGGGTATCGAAAGACATTATGGATGTCTCGTGGAGCTCGGGAGCGCCACTACAACAAATATGGCCTACAATAGCATGTGCTGAACGCTATAGAAAGCCTTCTATAGTGTATTTTGTCCGCTATAATTGCCTCCGCTATAGTAAGTGAACACTATAACATTATAGCGTTCTTAAATATTTTAGATGGATTATAGCGTTCATGAATGTTGTGGGTAGTTTGTAGCGTTCGTGAATGCGGTAGATTGATTATAACATTCATGAATGTTGTTGATGGTCTATAGCGTTCTTGAATGCTGTTGATGAATAATAGAGCTCATAAATGCTGTAGATGGTGCATAGCGTTCTTTAATGTTGTTGATTTATTATAACATTTCTGAATGTTCACTACCAGAATAAGTTATTTTCGACGCCTAAGGACGGCGCTAAAACGCCTAAAGATCACGAGCCTTCTGATCATTAATAGCGTCGTGAATCAGCTTAGCAGCGACAGCAGGAAACATTCCCTCGATCAGCTTGGCCCGGTGCGGTGGATAGAAAAATATATCATAGAAGAGTACGCAAACCAAATATTTTTCTGTAATATATAATATGCATAAATCAAATGATTCATGTTAAAAGCAAATCTATTTTAACCTTGAAGCACGCAAACCAAGAGTATAGTACAATGTACACTCTTCACACACACACATACACTACCTACGACATGTAGGGCTCAAGTCAAGAGTATAGTGCAATGGTATGCTATCATTCATGCCTATAATAAGGCATACCATATATGCTACACTAACATGAGTAAGGTATGTAGCAACGGTATGCTATCAGTCATGCTTATAATAAGACATACAGTGTACTACATGCTAGCAATCAAGTAAAAAAACGTGTCGTATAGGACGCCAATATAGTATAAGGTATATTTGCCTATACTCAACATGCTAAGGTATATCGTGCCTATACTCAACGAATGCAAGCAAGTAGAAGTAAGTACAAACAAGTCAAGTGCAATATGAGTGCATGCATGTGATGATCGAGTATGAGTACTTGCCTCTCTTATGGGGTTAACAATGTCTCTAGATCACCAATAAATAAAGAAATAATGTTTTTAGAAGATTTCTAATTTAAACCTCCAGTCAATTTCTAGAAAAAAATTTTGGTAAGGCCTAGACCAATCCTAGTTAGCTATATCTCGTGCTTCCACTTTCTATCCGATTTAGAACTAAACTACCAACTCGATTGCCTCTGTGTTGCAGTTAACTATATCTCGTGCCCCTATTTTCTATCTAATATAGAACTAAACTGCCAACTTCATTGTCACCATGTTGAGCTGTGACTACCACATTTCTAGCTTGAGGGTATTTTAGTCATTTGGTGAATTTTTGAATTTTTATTAATTTATTAGATTGGTGGTTGATTTATTGACTTTGACTTATTGAGACTTAGTGGACTAGCCTAGAAGCTAACCCTAGCTATGGTAACCCTAGTATAACTTAAGTTAACCTACTTTTAGTCATTAGAAATTAGTTTTAAAGTAGGAAGGGTAAGTTTAAGTGAAATAGTTCATGACTTATGACTTAACTCAATGACTTGTGATTTACCAATTTCATGACTTGCAATTAAGCCATAGGCCCATGACTTAAGCCCAAAACCCAATCAAACCCACCCATGGAAGTCACAATTAGGATTTCCCCTTGCCTATAAGAATTCTCTTAATGTGTTCTTGTAGCTGCCCTTCCCAGAAATTTGGAATATTTTCTATTATTAATTATTTTGTTTAATTGGTGATTTTAGATTATTATAAATAATTATTTAGTTTATTATTACGGTAGATAATTTTAGTCATTATTAGGAATTGAGTACAAAGTTATTAGAAATCATGGCACGGATAGTGCAGTGACGTGCTTTGACTAGTGTATTAGCCATGCCAAGGAAGGCCAAGCCATAGTGATGCCCTAACTAGGAAAACCAGGATAAGTTGTGACATGACCATTATAAATAGTTTAATTATTCATATTTAATATTATTTGACATTAGGAGACCAGGTTGTACCAAACTAGTCCAAACTGGACTCGAACCGAGCCCAAGCCCATGTAGTCATGCGATACGTCCAGTGACATTCGTGTTGATGTATTTTTGTTATGATTGTTTCATATCCCATTTTAGTGATCTAGTGGATATTTCTAAGTATTTTATTTAAATATTATAAATAATCCTTATTAGTTAGTATTCAAGGATGTTGGTATAAAACAGTTCCTTGTATATTCTGGAGTATTGGACTGTACGCAAAGGCATGTACACCATTATTGGCTTATTGAATTTTGTTATTATTATTATTTTATTGGGGTTATACAATATTAATATTATTATTATGGTTATTAAATATAAATTATTTATTATTATGAGTTATTATCATTTTATTCTTTAACAAAAGATATATGTGTATATATGTATAATATATATATATATATATATATATATATATATATATATATATATATATATATATATATATATATATATATATATATATATATATATATATATATATATATATATTTTAACAAAAGATATATGTATAATATATATACATGGGTGGATGCATAGATAAATATCTGTGAGTGAATATATGAATATACTATTTGTGTGGGTACTGGTATGTATATATAAATGCATTACAGAAATACGTATATATAAATATATAGATTATATTTATGTGTGTGTAATTATGTATTTATATATATATAAATATATTATATAAATATAAAGGTAAATATGGTGTGTATATATATATATATATATATATATATATATATATATATATATATATATATATATATATATATATATATATTTTACATATATATATATACATATCTAGATACATATCTATATATACATATATATATATACATATCTAGATATGTATATATATATATGTAAAATATATATATATATATATATATATATATATATATATATATATATATATATATATATATATAGATTTGTTACTAAAAGAAAAAAAAAGTTCTCAACACTGTTCCCTAACAGTGGATAGAAGCCCACGTAGGCAAGCTGCTGAACCCCCATGGGAACTGAGAGGAGAATCCCAGCCCGGCCAGGCTGAACTCCCAAAGCCCGACCCAAATTCTACGTATATATATATATATATATATATATATATATATGTATAACCGACAGCGGGAACGGATGAATCGACAGGACCCTAAACCGATCCTACGCCCGCGCCGCCCATGGACAACCACGCGCGCGCGCCCCAGCCACCCTGGGCGGCTGCTCGCCGTCGGCGTCGCCACCATACGCGACCAGAACCACCGTCGAACCTGGCCGAGCACGCGCGTGCGCAAGGATAGAGCAAAGGCAGTAGCAGCGCAGCGATCAACCCGTGTTCGCGTATGGTTTTCTACCTCCTTGTTCGCTCGTTTTGCGAACCGCTTTCTCTGGTAAGTAGAGAACATAACCCTCTTGATTTCCCTTCAAGTAGATTGATTTATAAAATGCTAGATTGTTCGAGGAATTGATTGGAAGTTCGGGAAAAATCTGTTCCAAAACAGAATTTATAGCAGTCTCTCGACCCAACTTGGCGGGGATTTTTTGAACTAAACATTAGGGGATTTTGAAAACTACCTGAAGGCAGTCCTAGACAACCTATAGGGTCTCGTAACCCTTTTTGTAGAATCAGATTTCATTAAGAGATTGAAAAGTTATTCGATTCCGAAGTTTGACGAAAATCTGTTTTAAAATATTAAAAATATTGAAAAATCTCTCGATACGACGTGCGTCCCGCCAAACCGGGCGACGTGGTCGCACGCCGTAAGTATCGAAAGCTGCGTAACGGCTTCGTGGTCGTGTGGGCTTTGACGGAATTCAAATTGGTCGCGTGTGCGCGACGAATTTGATGCGTATCCGTCGAAATTAACCGTATCGTGCACTTTGCAAATTCTCTAATTACTTCGTGCACGCTCGTCAGATCGAGACGAAACTTGCGCCAACAGGACCGTATCATTTTTCTGGTCCTGTATGCCAAGTTTGGTCCAATTCTGAGACAGTTGAATCGTACGTCATTTTGCGGGCCCCACGGTCCCACTCAACGGACGATTTTGTGCACAGCCCGCCGGAATCCAACTTTGGACATACGGTTGGGTTCGTATCGAAAAATTGGATCCGTAGACATATAGTTTGACGACTTTAGAGACCGTTGACTCTGGCACGCTTTTCGGTGCAAAGCGGGTCCAACGGCGGACACCGTTTTGGCCCAAAATTATCGTTTTGTCCTGTGTCCAAAATTGGACTTAAGGACAGGCAATCCTAGCTATTTTGACTATTCTGAGAACATTGGTAATGTTTATTTCAGTTTCCGGGGACTGTTGTACGGGTTTTGACTATTGTGGCACATTGAGTAGTTCAGACTGTCGGATTCACCAGCAGAGGACCACAGGCGAGTACAGTTTATTGTCTGCATTTCAATATTGATCTTTACTATATTTTATTGATTAGTCATTGGTTATGTGATTTTTATACTCTATTATAAATTATTGAGTCGAGAATGAGAAGTACCAAGGATGTGTGATCTGACCATAGCCCGTGTTTATTTTCTGCAAGTAGACATTGTAGCCCGTGTTTATTTTCTGTAAGTAGTGTAGCCCGTGTTTATTTTCTGCGAGTAGTGTAGCCCATGTTTATTTTCTGCAAGTAGTGTAGCCCGTGTTTATTTTTCATGAAAGTAGACCTCGTAGACCGTGCGGTGTAGTACCCCAGACCGATCACATATCAAATGTACTTCTAACAGTTGGGAAAAGTATTTTTGTGTCTATTTATTGATATTGGTTTTCGTATTTACTGTTTATTTTCAAAACTCATGATTGATGTCTAACCTCTGTTTTATAGTCATTTTCTTTATTGAAATTGCATTCAGTGAATTGTGCTCGTTCCATTCCTGACTGGAAACCAATATTTTCAGGTTAGCCGTGGATTCACTTAGCTTGGGGAGTGACTGGAATACTTGCAGACAAAAGCCTAGAGACTAGATAGATAGTTGAGTTGTAGTCATTCATTTATTTGTACAAGTTTATATTTTTCTATAAATATAAAAACTTGTGATCATTGTAAGTTAAATTAATTATGTGAATGAGCATTATTTGTGATTTTGATCTTCATGGCCGTGACAGCGTTCTACCGCCGACACTGCGGCGTAGGCTGGCTTGGACACGTCTCGTATCCGTTTAAAAAAATGGGTACGGGTCGTGACAAGTTTTTGTGGTGGTCCATGCAGGTCAGTATTCGCAAATCATGCGAACTCGTGATAGTACTAAGTTAGTCGTACTATTGCGAGCCTGTGACTAGAAATGCTCATTCACGAATTAGAAATTAATTTAATTTAAGAGAATGACTAGGAGTCCCTTATACAAATTTGCCGATGGATAGTCTAGGCCATGCAATTTAGGATGATGGTTATTAATTTTGATAGTTTGTCAAATCTCCATAGGTACACTACTACCTCTTGATTGGAAGATATGGTCCAATGTGGATAGATTATTCACCTGGAGCGACAGAGCTTCCTGGAATTGATGATCTCACCTAGATAAATTATTCAATTCCTTCTCGTTGCCTCTTTAGATATCATCCTCATATCTTAGTCCAAATTGCCTAATTAAGTTCCTATTTTGTCCTAAGAATTATTATTTTATATAATGTTGATTATGTTACCCATATACGAACCTCGAGTTAGTTTCGATTCAAAGTTTTCCTCCATAGTTTGAATACACATGAGATAGATACTAGAGTGTTCGTATTTCTTTTGTCTTCAGTTATTTCCTCCCCGTTCAATCTCTATTTTAAGGGTGGTGACTGATAGGACAAATACTTATGCTTTATTTCATAGGCAACTTGTTTGAATCTCTAGGAGCTCGTGGATTTATTTTTCCAGATGTAGTTAAAAGAATGTTAATTAACTCATAATGGCAGGACAGCAGCGCACTGTCGCCATTTATTTGAATTATGGAGACCTTGGATTCACTGTAGCCAGCAGCGCACTGGCAAGAAACGACCTCTAGAGTTGGAATTAGTCTAAAAAAATATAGGTTATAGAATATTGCTAAACCTATGGCTAGTGGTCCTCTTTGATCGTAGTTTTCCCGGAGTCGAGATAAAGTAGAGTATCTGATAGCATATCACATCTGAATCACAGAACCAAGAGTTTACCATCGCCCGAGTATACGGACGACGCATAATCCTCGGTGAAATGATTTCAGACGTGATTACAAGTTTAGGGTACTATAGAGGATAGGACCGTGCCATGTATGTCCCATAAGATACAAAGTCAATAGTAGTGGAAGTTTGTAAGTTTGGTAGCATGTCTCCCGACCTAGCACTCTGTATGATCCTTGTGGTCTATAGATGAGGAAATTGACTGCCACTAACAGGTTACCTAGAATATAGAATTCAGAAGTCCATAAAACATTAGTCGACCAAGGCCTTAAGGGTAAGATGATAGTGGAATGTCTATAGAAGCAAGAACACCAGGTAAGTTTTGATTCTCTCCAAACTCGAACTACTTGTGCCTCTTTTCAAAAATATCGCGTACTTGTATCTTGACTATCTTGACCAACGCTGCTATTACAGCCTAGTTTTTGCAAGCTTACTCTTTTATCGAGCTTGATTCAAGACATATGTCTAGTGGGGACGCCTGCTAACTTATTGTCTAATCAGAATCAGTGTATTATGGTCTGATCAACCATGATGCACTTGGTTCGCACTTTATTTAATTACCCTACGTGGATTGAGATGTAGATGTCTCTAGGGTCTCATCCACGACTGCTTTGACAATTCCTCTTGAATTATACATTCGCCTTTGAATCACGTAATTGTATTCAGTGACATATCTCTTGAACTCTTTATTGTTTTGTCCTTCACCGATTAGAAGGGTGAAAACACGTAATTGGTAGGTAGATACATAGTATCTCCATGGCTATGATAGTGGTATACACAAGCCATGTGACTAGAACCTTGCCTTAAGTTACTCATTCTCCTATCGACCCTCAAACTACTACTGGAACCCTCTAGTCATCTGAATTTGAGAATGATTAGAGTTTTACCCTTAGATAAAATGCCAACCTAGGAGACTACCTATTCTCCAGAGACCAAATGTTGTGAGCCTCTAATTATTTGCTTGAAGAACCCTTGTGACAATAGCCTAGCAGGTTTGACCCCAATAGAGATTCACGACTCAGTTATTAGAAATCTTTTTATATGATGTGCCTTGGAGTTGGTTACCCCATCGATAACTCTTGTATACGGTGGACGAGTAGGTTATCCTATTTTATCGACCATGTGTCATTGTACACACTCGTTTTTCTATTTATGGAGGAGCGATCATAGACTTGACTTATATCTAACGTATTCATTACGCCGTGCCTGATTCTTTGTTAACAAGAGTTGAGGTACAATAACCGAACCTTGGAAATTCTTCTGACCTCATCCTTCCTAAGACCATGACCTAGCTTCTAAGGTGGGTAGACTGTAAGCCTTCTAAAATTTAGGATATACGAGGATTGCCGATTAATTAGAATGATTTCTATCAGGATGATAGTTAGTGTCTCGTTGGACTGCCACTTTCTATTTAGATCGTTTTGTGTTCCCGGCCGTGTCATTAACAATCGGAGCACGAGACCAGCTGTTTCCTTCCAACAAATTCATATGCAAGATTTAGACAAGTTCACCTTCACCTAGGTATATCATGTCCCACTCAAACACGTCTCCTTGTACTCTATTTCTATGGTACGACCTTCAGGCCAAAAGGACTAATTATAACTTTTACCATAGTATCGATACACTTTCCAACCTCCATTAGAGCCTTAGCCACGACCCCATTCCTTCGACCCAATATATGGTTGTGATCTACTCGAAGCCCATTACGCATATGCCACTAGTGTGCCATCCAATTGGGGCCTCATGTGCTACTTAAATACAAAAGTCACTGAAGGCACATTTTGGGCTTGAGGGACCTGCTAACCAACTGGACGGGCAACTAGCTCAACCCTTGGATAGAAAACTAATCTAGGATACCCTAATCTAGTAGGAATAGTTTCATCATTGGGATCTTGTCCAATCCTTATAGATCAAAATCTAATGTTCATCCAACCAACGACTGATGTCCAAATAGAGAACCCATTAAGGCCCAGTAGAACCCATCCATGCACACCACCATATTTGGACTATAGAACTGAACTATTTTTGAAATCAGACCCTATACCTATTATGTAGTCTCCAACTCTTAGGATGTGGTACCATCCGTAACCCATATTACATCTACCTAGAAGTCACGATACGATCTTCCATTACAATTATATTCCTTGCTTGTGTGTTTAAATAACCACGGAAAGGATCGCAATCTTGATTTCTCAAATTCAGTCCTATTTTGGAATGTTGTTTAGAACTTCGAGAATAGAATTTCTATATTGCACGGATTGCAAGACCTTCTGAAAAGCGAAGAGTTCTTTGACTTAGCAAGTGATTGGACTAGAGTAGCCCCTCTAGCAAATAAGTCAATGGCCCATAAACTTTCTTTCTATCTGCATCATTGGATACTCTCTACCACTCTAGAGACTTCATACTCGCTCTTGATTATTTTTCCCTTATCTTCCTGTCCTTCCTATTGCAGAGCGACGAATGGTCATGCTCATTGGAATTTACCAATATTCTTAGCTGCTCGTACAAATTTGTTGCTTGTTAAGTGTTTGGGTTACTTGATAGATAGGAAAGGATTATAGATGACATATACAGTAGATATCTATGGGTAGAAATTTATTTAGCAATTAGTTGGAAGATGATAAAGTTTAGCGACAGGAGAATTGATGGAGTAGTATGACCAAAGGTGGGTAGAAATCCTCGAAGTTTCGAAATTGCAAAATGGCTAGGAGGATGATATAAACTGTTTTGAGGAATTAAAATTCGAGGAGATTAAGGTAATGGTAGATTTTCTTATTGAATTTAAGGAATAGTTATGAATTATAATTTCGAGGACGAAATTATTTTTAAGGTGGGTAGATTTGTAGCTGCCCTTCCCAGAAATTTGGAATATTTTCTATTATTAATTATTTTGTTTAATTGGTGATTTTAGATTATTATAAATAATTATTTAGTTTATTATTACGGTAGATAATTTTAGTCATTATTAGGAATTGAGTACAAAGTTATTAGAAATCATGGCACAGATAGTACAGTGACGTGCTTTGACTAGTGTATTAACCATGCCAAGGAAGGCCAAGCCATAGTGATGCCCTAACTAGGAAAACCAGGCTAAGTTGTGACATGACCATTATAAATAGTTTAATTATTCATATTTAATATTATTTGACTTTAGGAGACCAGGTTGTACCAAACTAGTCCAAACTGGACTCGAACCGAGCCCAAGCCCATGTAGTCATGCGATACGTCCAGTGACATTCGTGTTGATGTATTTTTGTTATGATTGTGTCATATCCCATTTTAGTGATCTAGTGGATATTTCTAAGTATTTTATTTAAATATTATAAATAATCCTTATTAGTTAGTATTCAAGGATGTTGGTAAAAACAGTTCCTTGTATATTCTGGAGTATTAGACTGTACGCAAAGGCATGTACACCATTATTGGCTTATTAAATTTTTTTATTATTATTATTATTTTATTGGGGTTATACAATATTAATATTATTATTATGGTTATTAAATATAAATTATTTAATATTATGAGTTATTATCATTTTATTATTTAACAAAAGATATATGTGTATATATATATATGTATAATATATATATATATATATATATATATATATATATATATATATATATATATATATATATATATATATATATATATATATGGGTGGATGCATAGATAAATATCTGTGAGTGAATATATGAATATACTATTTGTGTGGGTACTGGTATGTATATATAAATGTATTACAGAAATATGTATATATAAATATATAGATTATATTTATGTGTGTGTAATTATGTATTTATATATATATAAATATATTATATAAATATAAAGGTAAATATGGTACATATATATATATATATATATATATATATATATATATATATATATATACTCGTATATATATATATACTCGTATTTATATATATATATATATATATATATATATATATATATATATATATATATTTGTTACTAAAAGAAAAAAAAAAGTTCTCAATACTGTTCCCTTGCGGGAACAATGGATAGAAGCCCACGTAGGCAAGCTGCTGAACCCCCATGGGAACTGAGAGGAGAATCCCAGCCCGGCCAGGCTGAACTCCCAAAGCCCGACCCAAATTCTACGTATATATATATATATATATATATATATATATATATATATATATATATATATATATATATATAACCGACAACGGGAACGGATGAATCGACAGAACCCTAAACCGATCCTACGCCCGCGCCGCCCATGTACAACCACGCGCGCGCCCCAGCCACCATGGGCGGCTGCTCGCCGCCGGCGTCGCCACCATACGCGACCAGAACCACCGCCGAACCAGGCGAGCGCGCGCGTGCACAAGGACAGAGCAAAGGCAGTAGCAGCGCAGCGATCAACCCGTGTTCGCGTGTGGTTTTCTACCTCCTTGTTCGCTCGTTTTACGAACCGCTTTCTCTGGTAAGTAGAGAACATAACCCTCTTGATTTTCCTTCAAGTAGATTGATTTATAAAATGCTAGATTGTTCGAGGAATTGATTGGAAGTTTGGGAAAAATCTGTTCCAAAACAGAATTTATAGCAGTCTCTCGACCCAACTTGGCGGGGATTTTCTGAACTAAACATTAGGGGATTTCGAAAACTACCTGAAGGCAGTCCTAGACAACCTATAGGGTCTCGTAACCCTTCTTGTAGAATCAGATTTCATTAAGAGATTGAAAAGTTATTCGATTCCGAAGTTTGACGAAAATCTGTTTTAAAATATTAAAAATATTAAAAAAATCTCTCGATACGACGTGCGTCCCGCCAAACCGGGCGACGTGGTCGCACGCCGTAAGCATCAAAAGCTGCGTAACGGCTTCGTGGTCGTGTGGGCTTTGACGGAATTCAAATTGGACGCGTGTGCGCGACGAATTTGATGCGTATCCGTCGAAATTAACCGTATCGTGCATTTTGCAAAGGTACTTCTAACAGTTGGGGAAAGTATTTTTGTGTCTATTTATTGATATTGGTTTCCGTATTTACTGTTTATTTTCAAAACTCATGATTGATGTCTAGCCTCTGTTTTATAGTCATTTTCTTTATTGAAATTGCATTCAGTGAATTGTGCTCGTTCTATTCCTGACTGGAAACCAACATTTTCAGGTTAGCCGTGGATTCACTTAGCTTGGGGAGTGACTGGAATACTTGCAGACAAAAGCCTAGAGACTAGATAGATAGTTGAGTTGTAGTCATTCATTTATTTGTACAAGTTTATATTTTTCTACAAATGTAAAAACTTGTGATCATTGTAAGTTAAATTAATTATGTGAATGAGCATTATTTGTGATTTTGATCTTCATGGCCGTGACAACGTTCTACCGCCGACACTGCGGCGTAGGCTGGCTTGGACACGTCTCGTATCCGTTTGAAAAAAAAAACGGGTGCGGGTCGTGACAGTTCTTGCCTCTTTTGTTCATGACCTAGATTTTGAAGGAAAGGTATTTTCTCCACTTCCTAAAATCCTATTTAATTTATTTTAACTCCTTTTTAACCCTAATCTTTTGCATTAGGATCTAATTTCTGTATGTTTACTATTTCTGGAGGTTTATCTCAGTTTTTGTGTTATTTGGAGCTTGGGAGTTGCTATTTGGAATTCTTCCATTTGGGGCTTTCTTGGAGGATTGACACTCATAGGTAAAACCCTCAAATTATGTTTTATTCCTGATTTTAGTACATGATAGCTTAGGTATAGGTGTCCCCTAGCTACAGTAGAAATTTTGTGTCATTTGCATTAGGTTTCGTGTCCGTATCGGATACATATCACTAGTGTAGGCTAAGTGTTCGACGAAATGCCCGAACCATTTCGATTTGCTATTTTTGCAAATGTATTTGAATAGAATCCTAGATCTAGGATTTTCTTATGGATTTTTGTTATTTTTTCCTAGTTTTAGCTTCGTGTCGTGTCGACACGGGGACACGAACACGCTGTCCACGTACTGTACACTGTGTCCTGCATCACGGGGTCAATATCTTCCGATATAGTACACGTAGACATGCCAATTTTGGTGAGGGTGATGGGGCATCGACTGTCACCATCCTTCCAAAAGATAGGATCATTTGGTTGCGTGTGCAAGGAGAAATCCTCCCCGTAATGGCCGCACGGCCTGCCGTTGTGCGTGCAGGTACGCCGCTGATACGCATTTAGAACGGACATGACATGTGTCTAGGACACGGTGCAGGCTATCCTAGGGGTAGCCCTACCCCTGGCACACGTGTATGAAAGGCCACGTGTCACCACGTGGCCTGTGTCGCACGCGGGACACGCGTGTACGCGTGCACGACGCTGCGCACTGTCCAGTGTGTCGTGTGGTGTTTGTGTGGTTTGGACACGGCTGTGTCCACTTGGTTGGACACGAATGGGTGTTGTGACACGTGTACACTCGACACATTGATTACCAACCCTAAATTTGTGGGATTAACATATTTTTGGCTGTCGATTTCATTTTCCCATTTCTCACTGATACGTGCAATTCCTGTTTTCAAATTCTGAACTTAAGTGTTTTCAAAACTAATTTTATTTGATATTTAATTGCCATATTGATTAATACATATGTGTTAGTTACTGCTAGGATGATTACATATGAGATTGGGTTTGGATTGGTTATTGTTGGGATTTTTCGAATAGGGATTGACTGATATGTAGACACTGTTAGACTGATACACTATGTACTGTTTTATAACCCTGACTTTAATTCCCTGTTTAACTGAATTTTGGTATTTAATTTGACATGTTAGAATCATATACATTGTGTTGAACTACTGCTAGGATGTTACATGTTAGATTGGGTTTTCACATTGGGTTTAACTGTTAGATTAGATATTGTCAAAGGGAAATGGATTTCGAATTTGGATTAGACTAAAGTATGAACTGCCATTGCCATGTTCTTTTTACTGATTTGTATATCACAACCTGAGATTGGTTCACTGTTTCCTGTCATTTGATTCTTCTTCTTGAAAACTTAAATATGAGAATTAGCTCACTATCACATGGTACCCTATCTAAACACACACCTAAACTATAATGTTTTATCCTATATTCCTGAACACATGATACACTCACTCACTCACTAATTTTTACTGAGATTGCTAACACTAATTCCCAAATTGTACACTATTGACACACTCTACTGTTTACATGTATACAGACACACATGAGACACTCTTCAAATTTCTGTTAACACACACACTATTTCCTATCATTAAACTATCACACACTAACCTATTTGACACTATGCTCATTTCACACAACATGCACACATGCTCTACACACAAACCCACATGGTTGCATGTACACATAGACACATATCCACATGTGTCTCTCCCTATCTCTATATATGTGACATATCATAATGTAGCCTATATGAGTTTGAGTATGATCTTTATATAAATTTAATATATTATTAATGTATGTGTATGTGAATGATAAACTATATTAACTTAATGTATATATGTATATGTGTGGAAAGTGTGAAATGGACTATATGTGACTAGCCTATGGCCTATAGCCTATGGCTCATAGCCTGAGTGTATGGCATGGATGCCAGTTAAGGTGTGTTTTTGGCTTCTATAGCCTAGATATTGTGTGTGTATGCTAGAATAGGCTGGTTAGGATTAGTGAGACTTGTTTGGGTTAGGCTTGACCTAGTTGACCTAGTTTGACTAGTGTAGTTGACTAGAGTTGACCAAGGGTTGACTTTAGCCTAGATTGACCCCAAATATCATGTAGATGCATTATAGCAGTCTATTATATTATTTTAGACTTGTAGTGACTTGTACTGTTCTATAAGAGATAGACACCACTCCTCGGACAGTAGATTTCTCTCCAGATATTCAGGATACCAGGCGAGTACATTCACTGATAGTTTTTATTGTCTTGATATCTACTATATTCGATTCATTTGTAGTGTCTTACTTGATTCCCGACATGATGGTTCACGGACTAGTATACGTCGGATCCTGTCATGAGATGTTATTCCTGGACTTTCTTGGTATATTGGTGCGTGATATTTCGTGTTTCGTGTACTTATATAGACATCGATTTGGGAGTGGGCTGGCCCCCTGTTTTTGAATCCCGTGTCATGACGTGCCATGTCCGGATCCGTGATACTATTCGGTGATGGGGGAATTATTAGGGGTTATGTGATAAAAGCCTCATGTCACTATTTTGCTTGCGCCACTCTTACCTCACGTAGGGTGTAGCAGATTCCTCCGTATGCTTGTTATCCAGGTTGGCCGGCATGACCCTTTCCAGAGACTTTCGTGTGATTGTCGGGCCAAGTGGATAACCTGTCTTGTCACTTACCTAAAGCCGATCACATATCATTCCAATAATTCAAGTCACATTTTATATTTATTTATCATATCTTATATCCTGCTCAGTTCTACTTTCAGTACTTTTTTCACTATGCTACGATATTCATTTACTCACATGCTCTACATGCCTTTATGCTATACCTTGATTGGAGAACTAAGTTCTGTTCGGGAGAAGGGTTACAACCCCGGTCCTTGTTTGGTTTAAGGGTTGTAACTCAGCTTCCGAATGGTTCCCAAGTCATCCTATATCTTTGTCTTATATTTTATTATACTGCCTCTTATAGTATTTGTTAATTCATATGGAACTGCTGTTAGTATTTGTACTTGCTCATATTCCTGACAGGATACCGTTGATATATTACAGATGACTCTGAGACAGATTGCCTGACCTATTATGGGGTCGAGTTAGATGGAGTAGACCAGGACCGTGGCCTGATAGTAGAGCCACTAGACTTTGCACACCCAGAGTAGTGTAGCTTACTTAGGTTTGCCTGGACTGCGATCCAGCTAGTATTTTCAGACTGTAGTATTTTATATTATAATTCTGTGACTCGGTGATGTTGGGTATACCTTGGACTTGTGTGGGATCTTAAACTTATTTTCTATTTCATCTATCATATTTTCTTTCCGTGCTATCTACCTTAGTTTTATCTTGTGATTGAGTCTGTATTGCTATGTCACTTCCATTTGGAGTGTATATAATGTACAGGTACATTTATACTTTTTAGTCGTAATATTTACAGACCTTATATACAGCGTTCTACCGCCGATTCTGTGGCATAGACTGGACGTAACCACGTGCTCGTGCCCCTATCAGGGTACGGGTCGTGACACGTTTTTTGGGTGGCCCATGCAGGTCAGAGTCACAACTAGTGCTATTTCTTAGTAGTGCTTGACTTAGAGCACTGCTACGAGCCTGCTGTTAGGATATAGGTTCTAGGTTATGATAGGAGGTACTCAATCACAGTTAGGACTCCTTGAGAGATTCCAGGGATGACCCTTGAGAATCTTATTAAACTTCAATTTAAAATCCTTTTCCTTGTTTTGTTCGCTCTCACTCCTTGATTATTGAATTTGATTTTTGATGGATCGTTGTTGTTGACTTTGATTTTCCTATCGAGATGAATTTTATGGCCTGAGTTACGATATTTTCTGATAACATATGTTGACAGGAATAACATGGATGGTAAAACGTCTACTTGATTATGGAACCTGTAGTTTATCGCAGCCATATTAGCTGGCGTGGCAGAAACATAGAGACCTGACTTCGGATGCATGCATATTGGTTATGAGATTTGGAATTTCTCGCAGCTATACTAGTCGGCATAACGAGATTTTCAGACGACATGATTATAGAGGTGCATACCCCAGTTATGGAATCTATCGTTTATCGCAGTCTTGCTTACTGGCATGACGAGGACTCTGAGTAAGATGATTTTGGACAGACGCATATGATTATCAGATTGTATCTTAAGAAAGTTTTTAAACATATCATCTCTATCTCACCCTTCTGTTGTTATAAATTGTATTCCATCATCAAATAACTTAGGAGTAAGGCTATTTAGTTTTGTAGAGCTTATTCATATGTAGTTCTTTCATAGTGAAATGATATGATGACTTGTAGAGTGTCTGTACCCTAGAGATGATAGTTAGCATTGATATTTGAATAATAACCCATTGTAGATGATTTTCCAGTTATTTATAATACCTACCAATTTTTATATAGGATGCTAGTTTGCCTTACAGCCTTGATGGTTTCTTATTATTCCTTACCCTTTTCAGTAGGGCACCCATGACCAGAGCCTGTCCTTGAGTATAGTTGTAGCTTCACCTGAGACTGAGGGTTTTCCTCTGCCCCCTATAGTGGTACCCCATACCATATTCTTGGGAGGGTTATTTCCTGATGGAGCTCAGATATACGGACTCTCCGGGATGTGTTGGAGGCACAGAGAGTCCAAGCTGAGACCTTGAGGGAGCAGTATCCAGTTCTACCTAGAGCCTCAGAAGTACCCAGATTTCTTCCTAGACCTTATCATGTCTTTTGAGATAATTGACCCACATTGCTTGTATGTTTTGATACCTTGTGATTGCTTTGTGCGGTAGTATGACTAGAATGACTAGAAGGAAACCCTAGAGAGAGTATTCTAGGTAGACGAATATTCTTTCCGTGACTCTGATTTCTGGAACATCAGAGATGTAAACCTTTGGAAACTTTCTTCATGAGTTCGTAGTAGACGAGATTATCTCCACCTTGATATATTATGTCCCGCTCAAACTTGTTCCCTTTTGCTACCTTCGTATCACAGCTTTCGGTCCAATTTAGGCCATTGACCATTCCCACTTTAATTATGATTATCATATGCACATTGCCATGACTTTTAAATTAGGAGCACAGATTAGTTGTTTTCTCAAAACCAACTTCACATGCATGACCTATACATGACACTCTTCACC
>JANAVB010011610.1:0-32106 GCA_029216955.1 Iris pallida | reverse complement strand
TATATTATCAATCTAGGAACGATCACACACAGAAATATTGGATGTAGATAATAGATGCATTCTTAGCCGACGAGGATATTCAAAGTCCATATAGTTGAGGACTTGCATAAATTTTGGTTTTTTGATTCTTGAACAGTTCCTTAAGGCTATGATGTTAAATTTGGGGACTTAGTAATGGAGAAGAGATTTTAACTGTATCGATGGTAACACAAAATTGATATGATTTGCAAGAAAATGGTTAAGAGCAGAAAGAACGCAAGATTTTTTTTGAATTAAAGAATATAGAGATTTTTGAGAAAATTTTAATTTTACGGAGATATATTTGAGGGTGTACGTTGAAGGAAATATGAAGGTTGATTTTAATGGAGAATAATTTGTAAGGTCTAGTAGTTTCGGATTGAACAACATAAGAGAGTAATTTGAACAAGTTCAAGGATTTCATAAAACCGATTTAGAGGTTTCGGACCTAATTGAGACAAGGTGGAAAGATTGGATTTAAAGAGATGTGTGTTATATAGAGTGCTATAAATAAAAGGGTATGCTTCATTAATAATGTTTAGTGGGATGCTCACACTACGGGTAGCCAGGACATGTGGTATCCGAGTATCGCAGAGCACAGGGTTTGTGCTTGGTTTGTGGTGCCCCAGACCCCAGGGTTAGGAACTGTCCAACAGGGAGAGTTCATCTTCATCAGCCTTCTCTAGTCCTTCAGTTAGAGGACCAGCTCCAGTCCAGCAGCAGCAGCATACCCGTTTCCGAGGCCATTATCGCCGCAGGCCCAGGCTTTCAGCGCAGAGACTGCAGCATATGCCCAGCCCAAGCCTTGATCCAGAGCAGGCATAGAAGTTTTCAGCAGAGGGACCGCCCCCAGAGGACATGGTCAAGTGCTGGCTTTGACCATGGGAGAATAAGGATTAGCACCAGGTGAGGTGGTGGCAGGTACTATCTCGTCAACACCTTTCCAGCTTCAGTATTATTTGACTCTGGTGCCTCGTATTCATTTATGTCTGCACGATTTGCGACACGGATAGGACTAGAGCCCGAGTCATTACAGTAAGGCTCAATATACTTACTGGTAACGGACTTATGGAAGTAGATAGAGTGTTTTCCTCGTGTCGGATCGTAGTTAGCAGTAGAAGTTCCCCTAGATTGATAGAGTTTTCGATGGCGATTATGATGTTGTCTTAGGGATGGATTGGTTGAGAGACTAGTATGATAGGATAGACTGCCATATTGGCAAGGTTGTTTTTAGCATTCCCGGCGAGCCAGAGTTTTTCCTTTTCCCGAGGCAAAATTGAACTTTCTTCTCCAGTATTGCGGATGGCGGTAGCAGAAGTACAGTTACCCCGGATAGTCGAGGAGTTTTCAGATGTTTTCCCAGAAGAGCTTCCAGGAATACCGCCAGAGCGAGAGATCGAGTTCACCATCGACTTGATCCCAGGGACAGCCCCAGTGTCGAGAGAGTCTACAGGATGGCGCCGTCAGAGTTAGAAATTGTACAAGATGATTGAAGAACTCAGAACCAAGGGATTCATTCGTACTAGTGGATCGTCTTGGGGAGCCCCGATGCTTCTTGTAAAAAATAAGGATGGTACATCCAGGTTATGTGTAGATTATCGTACCTTGAACTCAATGACATCAAGAACAGATATCCTCTCCCGAGGATAGATGACTTGTTTGATCAGCAAGGGGGCAGTAGTATCTCTCGAAGATCGACTTGCGGTTAGTGTACCATCAGATCAGAGTTAGAGAGCATGACATCCCGAAGACAACTTTTAGATCGAGATATGGGCATTGGAAGTTCCTTGTTATGCCATTTGGAGCAACCAATGTGCCGGCTGTATTCATGGACCTCATGAATCATGTATTTATGCCTTATTTGGATCAGTTTATGATCGTGTTCATAGACGACATCCTAGTCTACAGCAAGAGTGAGGCGGAGCATGAGCAACATCTTCGTGTGGTTCTTCAGACTCTCAGGGAGCACCAGTTGTATGCCAAGTTTAGTAAATACGAGTTCTGGCTCGATCGCATTTTATACTTGGGACATATCATCACCAGAGGAGGAGTAGAAGTGGATCCCCAGAAGATCGTGGCTATTGAGACGTGGCCAGTACCTAGCACAGTTGCAGAAGTTCACAGTTTTCTTGGTTTGGCCGGCTACTACCGGCAATTTATTTTAGACTTTGCTCGAATTTCAGCGCCATTGACCCAGTTGACCCGCAAAGATGTGTAGTTTGCTTGGACAGCAGAATATCAGATTCTTTTAAGAAGTTGAAGCGAAGCTTAATGACGGCACCCATTCTCATGCTTCCAGATGGAACCGGGGATTCTCAGTATATTGTGATGCTTCAGACAGAGGTTTAGGATGTGTTTTGATGCAGCATGGGAAGGTAATAGCTTATGCGCTACGTCAACTTCGTGATCATGAGAGGAATTACCCAACCCATGACTTGGAGCTGGCAGCAGTAGTGTTTGCACTTAAGTTGTGGAGGCACTACTTGTACGGAGATAGGGTGGAGATTTTTACCGACCACAAGAGCCTGAAGTATGTGTTCACCTAGAAGGATCTTAACATGCGTCAGAGGAGATGGCTAGAGCTGTTTGTGGATTATGATGTCAACCTGCAGTATCATCTTGGAAAGGCCAACGTCGTTGCAGATGCATTGAGGAGGAGAGCCGGATTATTTTCTTACAGCGTAACCAGAGTTGTCAGCAGATCTTCAGAAGATGGGCAAAGAAGTTGTCCTTCCTACCAGTTGGCATTGATGGCCATTATGCAAGTTTAGTCCACTATAGTCGAGAGGATCCGGATGGCGTGTTATGTATCCATGAGGACGGTACACTTCGACATGGAAGGCGTCTTTGTGTACCCAGTGGAGATATCAGACAGATATCCTGGCAGAGGCTCACTGTTCTCAGTATTCCATTTATCTCGGTGGCACGAAGATGTACCGTGATATTCGTCAGCACTTTTGGTGGAATGGCATGAAGAGGGAGATAGCCTGGTTTGTCTCTCAGTATTTGGTTTGCCAACAAGTTAAAGCTGAACATCAGAGGCCAGCCGAACTTCTTCAGCCCTTGCCAATTCCAGAATGGAAGTGGGAGCATATAACCATAGATTTTGTGACTGGATCACCTAGGTCCCCCCGGTAAAGATGCTATTTGGGTTATTATAGACAGGCTCACGAAGGTGGCTCACTTTCTCCCTTCGTCAAGTTGGTCAGTCGACGGCTCAGCTAGTGGAGATGTACCTCAGGCAGATCGTCAGATTTCACGGTATACCAGTCAGTATCACCTCGGACAGAGATTCTAGATTTACGTCATACTTTTGGCATAGTCTGCAGGAGAGTTTGTGAACTTGTACACTTGACTTATCAACCGTAGACAGATGGTCAGTCAGAGCGTACTATACGAACCTTGGAAGATATGTTGATCTTGTACACTCGACTTCAGTGGTTCATGGGAAGATCACCTGCACCTGGTGGAGTTTTCGTACAACAACAGTTTCTACGCCAGTATCCAGATGGCACCGTTCGAGGCACTATATGGTAGGAAGTACAAATCCCCGCTAGCATGAGACGATGTGGAGAGAGGCAGATGCTCGGTCCAGAAATAATTGCTCAGACAGTTGAGGTGGTCAGGAGAGTCAGAGATCATCTTCGAGTTGCCCAATATCGCCAGCGTCATTGGGCCGATTCCCATCGGCATCCCCTTGAATTCTCGATCGGCGACTACGTATTCCTGAGAATTTCGCCTAACCGTGGCGTCATTCGTTTCGACATACGACAAAAGCTTAGTCCTAGGTATATAGGATCGTTCGACATTCTGGAGCGAGTAGGAGATGTGTCCTATCGTCTCGCTCTTCCGCCGTTGCTACGTGAGGTGCATGACGTATTCCAGGTATCCCAACTACGACGGTATATTCCAGACCCGAGCCACATCCTGGATCATTTGGAATTGGTTGTTGGTACCAACCTTTCGTATTATGAGAGGCCCGTGTCTATATTGGATCGAGAGAGAATACTCAAGAACAAGGCTATTGTTTAGTCCGTGTTGCTTAGGGTCATCACTCTTTGGGTGAGTCAACATGGGAGCGTGAGATGATATCCGATCGCGATATCCTGACATGTTTGACTCGTGAGGTATATTGTCTTCCTTATGCCTTATGCTCTCAATTCCTTGCTTGAATGAATGATTGCTTGATTGATTGCCTTGTTATAGCTTGCCTGTGATTAGTACTTGTCCTTGCTTCTTTAGCATCTTAACTAAATTTCGAGGATGGAATTCTTTTAAGGTGGGTAGAGTTGTAACGACCGTGGTTTGTATTACGTATTTTGGTATACGTATACGTATATTGCATGTTTCCTGGCATGGTTTATTTTGGTATTTCTCTTGCTTGGTTCGTCTTGGTTGGCTTGGTTCGGTTTGGATTGGTTTTTCTTCATGTGGACCAAACCCCCACCTACCCCCACTCTTCTCCTTTATAGCCGCCCACTTCTTCTCTCTCTTCATTTACTTCTTCCTCATTTACTTCTCCTCGTCTTCACCATTACTCTCTTCACCTACCAGAGAAGAGAGCCTGGGCAAGTGCATCTGCTTCATGGTGGAACTCCGTTTTTATTGTTCCATTCTCTTCCTCACGAGATTCTAACACACTTTAATACTTAGCATTTCTAATTTCTATGGTTCAATTTGTGTAGATCTAAGTTTATTGTATTTTTGGATTTCTTGGGTTTTGATCTATCTACCATATTTTATCTAGTTTTGATGGTTCCATATTGTAGAGAATTTTGTTCTCCCCCATTTTGACCTATGGAAGTCTGGATTCAGACCTTGGATGAAGGATTTATGAAGCTTTGAAACCATGGATTTCATGGCTCTTCTTCTCGGACAAGTAGGGAAGAAGCACAGTACTTGACCGCATGGATTTTCATGCGGCAAGTTTTTCTTAGCCACATGGCAGTCTTTGCCGCATAGGCCATGGGCTCCTTGCCTTAGCCGTATGAACTTCTTCCCTTCAGCCGCATAAATTCATCCCCTGCCGCATGACAAGTCCAGCCGCATAAACTCAATTATCCTTAGCCGCATATGACCCGTCTCCCGCAGCCGCATGAGGCCTTGGCATTACTTAGCCGCATAGCTATCATTTGTCCTAGCCGCATGAAGTCGATTCCCCCGCAGCCGCATATGCTTGATTGTTCCACAGCCGCATAAGTTGTCCTTGGTCCCTAGCCGCATGAACACCAGCATCCTCAGCCGCATCAACCCGCATGCTCCTAGCCGCATGGCACCGCATCTCCTGAGCCGTATACACCTGTTTCTATCATCCCCATGAAGTCATTCCCTGAAGCCGCATACGCGTATTACTTAGCCGCATGGCATTGCTCCCCCGCAGCCGCATGAGCTCGCAGTTCCCTGCCGCATGAGCGCGCATCCTTTCTGCCGCATGAATCCAATTGTCCCTGAGCCGCATGAGACCCGCATCCTTAGCCGCATGCGCCCGATTCCTTTCAACTGCATGGCATTGCTTCCACGCTGCCGCATGAGCTTATTCTATAGTCATATCCTTTTATTATTATTAATATATTGGAATGTTACATTTATGCTCATGTTTCCTCTGAGAATGCTTGAACCATTGATTTTGCACATGTTCCCGGAACATGATAGTGGCCTGCCGTGACACACTCTTGACAAGTAAATCGGACATGATATGTTGTTACGACAGCTAGCCTGATATGACAAGTATGAATGACCTGGACACCGTGGGCGATTGTGTTTGTACAATAAACCAGCACGGTCTTGCATCATGTCTAGGATGGGGATCCCTGAGTACCACGGTCAGGGGTACCTACTAAAATTGACTAAGGCTATAACTAGAAATTCCAGTAGTCATGGAGAGATTTCCCAGCAACAGGCAATCCCGTTATTTGGGCGCACTAGCGGACTTGTAGCCTACCGACGATAGGGCACATTTCCAGCACACAATCACGTATTACATCCTTCATAAACGGATATTCGACTTGGATAACCGGATAGTTTGTAGGGCTTGTGGCTGTTGGGATAATCTCATTGTATTTGCTAGTAACTAGGCCTGTGATAACCCTAGCTAGTTAAAGTATCAAGCCGTACTAATTGCTTGGCCGTGATTGACTGGATGGAGTCTAGCCCAGCTTAGTCTTGTCCTTATCCTGTACAAGATTATGACATGACATGATTAATTATGCTTGCCTTAACAATAACGATCAGGGGTCTAGTTATGTTCAGGCGAAGGGTTACAACCCCGGTCCTTGTTTGGTTTAAGGGTTGTAACCTGGCTTCCGGAGCAGTTCTATGTCCTCTCTTCGTTGTCTTATTGCACCCCTGTCATGCTTGTCATGTTTTACCTTACTTCAATAGCATGATTATTTATACTGGCTGTAGCAATAAAGATCAGGGGTCCAGTTCTGTTCAAGCGAAGGGTTACAACCCCGGTCCTTATTTGGTTTAAGGGTTGTAACCTAGCTCCCGGAGCAGTTCTGTATCCTCTCTTCGTTAATTGTCTTATTTCACCCAATGTCGAGCTCATCCTATTTTACTTCACCAACAGGTAGTTGAAACGGATTTCTATTCAGGTGAAGGGTTAAAACCCCGGTCCTTGTTTGGTTTAAGGGTTGTGACCTGGCTACTTGAATGGTTTCCTCGTACTCTATTTTTGTTTTTATCTCTACTATTATCTTTAATATTCTATTGTTATATGCTGGTTTTAGTTCCTAAGTGAAGCCTCCTTTGTGGTACTTGCTCTTTCTGGGGTCTGACCCAGCTGGTTTTGTATGGCCAGATATCGGAGCAGCTGCAGAGGATCTACCTACCTTCCAGCCAGATGGTTACCACCAGGCGTAACCCTGGCAACGAGTGGGTTTACTTTTGGCTCTCCCACTCTATTATAATTTATTCTTTTGCGTTTAGCCGGCGAGCACGTGTTAGCTCGTATTGTACCTTTATTTACTGTCTGCCTACGGGCTGTAACATGATTGACGAATCCTAGAGTTGATCATGTATGACTGAAACTCTTGCTATCTTGACATTTTGTACAACTAGCTTCATGATCATCCGAATATGTAATGTATGGGACGCCTTGCTATTATATATTTGGTGCACTGACATCTTGTAACTGTTATTGCTTGATTGAGATTGAGACAATAGGCTTTTCATGACCATAGGAGACTGATGGCTTGTAGTTAAACCCTCATGTATCTAGACAGCCGTGACCGTATAGCGAGGTGGGTTGCACTTCATTATACGTAGCTGGCTATGTACGCCCCCTCTCTCCAGTATTCTGGTTCTGGGGCGTTACAGGGCTCAATTTGAATCCATCAGCAGCTGGGAAAGAATGCAGAGGCTAGAGATAAGAAGGCTACATCCCATAGAAAGAAACTAGGCGATGTTCCCCGAAGTACAAACCCCGATCTGACTCCTTTTGATGGGAATTCGTCACCCCGTCGGTACCTGAATTACTTCGAGTCTATGACAGAACATCTGCCCAGAGACAACGCCCTCCAGGAGCTGTTCCTGGCACGCTTCTATGATAACTATGGACATGATAATGTCCACCCTCATTGATATGGTCCAGCGGGACAAAGAACCGGCATGCGACTTCATTAAGTGCTTCTGGCAAAATGCTCTGAAGATGCCTCCTGGGACTCCCGAGCGGTCCTTATGAATACATGCCAGCTAGGTCTGATGCCAGCTACCAAATTTTGTATGGGCACAGGCCAGCAATCGGATTGGGTGGCATTCATCGCCATCACCACCAAGCCGAGACGAATGCCAACATTCATCTGATCAGGCTCCAGACCCTAAACACTGGAGATAGAGGGAGGCGCCCTAAAAATAACAGTAACGGCTGCAGCAGTAGAGAGAAGAATCCCTCATCGTCAATCTAAAGAAAGGGGCGAAGCAGTCACCGGCGGACTCGTCTAAGAGAAGGGACACCTACTCCTTCATTGACGACCAAGTCGTCGACATCTTCATCTCCTAATGAAATAATACGCTCTGATTGCCCGATCCAAAGCGCCCAGATGAAGTAGATAGGATAGACAATCCGATGTACTGCCTCTATCACCAATTTATCGGCCATGCTAACAAGGATTGTTACATCCTAAGGTCAATCTCATCGATTCAAAGGCTATTAACCTCAACTTCGAAGAGCACAAGGCGACAGCCAAAACGTGTCGATACAGTTCGACGATATTCCCGGGGTCGAATTCCAAGATAGAGTGGTCTCGATTCCCAAAGTTGTGATGGAAATCGTCAACCTTCCACCAGCACGCAACCATACGACCGGAATGAGCCCAATCAAGGCGACAAGGGACAAATTATGTGGGTACATCCGATTTGGTGGATGAAATAGTTGTAAACCGCTCTATTTTTATAGAATTATTAGATATTTTTATTTAATACTCCTAGTTTTTTTTTTGTTAATTAGCCAAATATATATATATATATATATATATATATATATATATAATATATATATATAATAATATATATTATATATAATATCATTTATAAATATTTATAGAAAATTAGATAGCCTTTATTATATTAATTATATGATAAATATTTGGTGCTTGTTTTTACTAAAATAAAATACTACATACTATCTCAAGTTCTAAAAAATTTTATAATTTCCTGCAAATTTTCGGTAAATACATATGAGGCTATTGATAACATATACTTATATATATAATATATATATATATATATATATATATATATATATATATATATATATATATATATATATATATATATTTATATATATCATATTTTTTAAAAAATTATATATATAAAATATATATATATATATATATATATATATATCTATATATATATATATATATATATATAATATATATATATAATGTTAAGCAAAAAACTTATTAGTCTATAAAACCCCGATCGGTTTCCTGCGCGCAGAAGCACACGGGATAGGAGAGGATTGAATCAAATCCTAAGTAAATCTTTCCCAAATCCTTCCCTAACCTAATTCCCCACAGATTCGTCATAGATGACAATAATCAATACGATAAACCGAAATCAAAATTTGACCTAAAATATTATTTAAATGCTATATATATATATATTTTTTAAATGCTATATATATATAATATTAATATATATATATATAATATATATATATATATATATATAAACGCACAGACGCGATGGGTTCTTCAAGAGAATCGATCGAAATCACACCTCATCCCGACCCTAAGCGACGACCCCCAAGCCGTCGCACCCCGCGTGCGCCCATGACCGTCGTTGACCATCTGCACGGCCACCAGATCACCGAAGGACCGTTGGCACATCCAACCTGACCGAGAATAGAGAGACTATGTTTCTTTGAAACCCAGCATACCGCCTTCGACTCGCAGTTTCATAAATTCTACTCACAGAAATTTTGTTTTGTAACTTCCTGTGTAAAGCCTACCCGACCCTCTGGCAACCCCCTTAGTGCTACCTGGAGGTATCGACCCATCGAGTCGGGAATTTAATTTGAAAATCTGAGAAAACTATTTTCTAATAGATTAAAAATAGTCCAACCACACATGTTGGAAGTCACATTCTGATCAATCCCATAGGAAATGTTCAAAACCTTTTGAACAGTAATTTAGAACACATGTAGCCCTTCAAGCCATTTCTTTTAGTTTAATTTTGCATTCAATGTGTGTAAAGATTTTCTATCCCAAACTTTATGAAAAATAATTTTACAAAACTATAAAAATTCGATAATCTTCACCAATATGGCATGCGCCCCAACAAATCGGGTGACGTGGTCGCAAACTGAAAGCACCAAAATGTGTGTATCAATTTTGGGGCGTATGGGATTCGACGAAACTCAATTTCGTTGTGCGTACGTGACGAATCAAAGCGTATCCATCGAGAAATTTCATATTGGCCCTTTTGCGAACTACCCCTAACTTTATGCGCATTCGTCATCTCGAGAAAAAGCTTTCACCAACTGGATCGTATCATTTTTCTAGTCCTGCATTCCCAGTTTGATCTGATTCTGAGAAGGTCGACCGGAATGCCCTTTTGGCGGGCCCGTGACCCGAACCAACGGGCGAATTTGTGCACAATCCATCGGAATTCAACTTTGGACATACGGTTGGATTCGTATCATCAAACCGGACCCGTAGACATATAGTTTGAGGACTTTAGAGACCGTAGATACTTGCACGCTTTTTGGTACAAAACAAGTCCAACGACGGACATCGTTTTAACCCGAAATTACGATTTTATCCATGTGTCCAGATTTGGACTTTTGTGTAGGCATTTTTAGATATTTCTTTTGTACCAAAAATGTTGATGATGTCTGTTTCAGTATCTGAGGACGTTTCGGGAGTTGGCCTTCTTTGCTTCACCGATCTGTCGGTTCGAGCTACTGTATACTGTCGTTTTGCACACAACCGTAGGCAAGTGTACCTTGCCCATTGTACAGTATTTTATGTATTTCTATTACTGTTTCCTTTCAGTCATACTTAGTTATTGTTTCTCAGGTTCATGTTATTGCTATTTTCTCTATTTATGTGCACGTACGATATTTTTTTCATTCTATATATCACTACTATATGTATAGATCCTGATAGTATTGCTTTGTCCTGAGTCACATTCACTTGATATGTCTTGACCAGTTACTTGTACTTGACTTAATTCGACTTGACTGGACACCTGTATAGTTTATTGTGATAGATAGGACAGTTATAAGGCATACGGGTTATATGATAGTATTCTGTTGGCCGATAGTTCAAATGAGCTTCCATTATATTGATGATTCTGTTCGCCATTAGTTTTGTGCTACGGTTGTAATATTCTGTTGGCCGTTAGTTTTGTGCTACGGTTGTGATACTCTATTGGTCGTTAATCTCGGATGAGATACGATTGTGTTTATTCTGTTGGGCGTTAGTTTCGGATGAGACACGGTTGTGATGGTACATGTATCTGTTAGCCCAAGGGTTGAATATCGTCCTTGATGTGCGTTTCATGTAGTTGTTTAGAAGTAGAGTGCCATATTCTGTCATTTCCTTTATGCTTGTTATTTACTTTCGTATGGCAATGTTTTTTCTGTATCTTGTTACGTCCCTCTGAGGACCTGGTGAATTCTCCAGGTAGGTGTTCTTATGACTTTCCGCAGGTGCTCTAGCCAAGGTCGTGCTCATCTTTATTCCATCGAAGATGATTGCTTTTGGGATTGTCTTTGCTTCGCTTGACAATTTTTCCATTGTTTATGTATTTCTTCTCTTTTAAAATAGTTGGTAGTAGATTTGTCTCCGCCCAATCTCTTGTACAAAATAACAATTCATAGTTGATTTATATCATTATTCTTTTATTTTTGTTGATGAGATTTGTTGTCATGGTTTACTGTAATTTTACCGCTTACGTATATTTACTATACGGCTGGCAAGTCTACGTACCTAGTCCTACGTATTTTGGGACTGGGGCGTAACTTATTTTTGTGGTGGCCCATGCAGGTCGAGTTTGCTATTTCGGATACGTTACTGTACCGAATGGGCCTGCATGTAGGATTAGAATCTAGGTATCTCATCTACATACTTGACCTCCTTCCTTGATTATATTTTTCGAACTCTCGTTTGATTGCCTTGAAATGCATCTTACTTGATTTTTTTCTATCGTGAATCTATTCTCGTGCTTAGATAGGGGTTAGGAAGATAACTCATACTTGGTAAATATAATTTTGATTGTTTAATTGCCCTACTAGTGAACTCTTATAAGTTGGGAAGAATTATCACGCCCCAGTTCCAAAATCGGAACCGAGCCACGTGGCAAGTTCAGCGAGTACCACTCCCAATGATTTACCCAATTTAATGGAATCATGAGAGTAGCACTTAAGCTGGAATGTGCAATATATAGAGTAATGCCCAGACAATCATAAGTACTAATCTCATCCACAAAATAGATCAAGGAACACATAGTGAAAATATGAAATAAACCACAATGTGCTGAAATAACATAGTCTGATATAGTCATAATACAACAAATGAACGAAGAGTCGTGCGGAAACAATCCCGCTGATACAATACTGAATAAAAATAAAATAAAAGAAGATAACTAGATCTGACGACATGCTACTAGATAATAAAGTCAGAAACAAAAGAAAGTGCTCTACCAATGGCCGAGCTACTCTGCAGGATCGATCTCGTCGTCAGCTGCAAGTCCTGCTCCTAGCTCAACTCCGGATCCGTAGACCTCAGAATACTTGTCTAAATCTGGAGAAAATTAGGTCCTCAGCGGGACGCAACAGGGTACATAATATACTGGCTAAATGTACGACAGTAAAGGATGATATGATAAAAATAAAGTAGGACAGAAATAATGGGTGAACTACCGCAACCAACTAGTATGAAATGCGATTTAAGAAAAATCATTCAAATATTCGGGCTATCACGGTGTAATCCGGAGTTCTGATATGGAACTCCGATAACTATGAAAATCCACAGCTCCGATAGGAACTATGGTAACTATGAAATATCCGCAGCTCTGGTAATGAGGCAGCGGTAACTCTGTGGGAAAGTAGCCCAAGCTCACGGTGTATGTTTTTTTCCCGTCCATGACTTCACGAATATCTACGATTCGCTTGGTCAGACCTCTAGCTAGGACAACGAGTCATAAATAGAATAGTAACATTGCACGCATAACAATGTTATCGTCCTAGAATCAACTCGAATCTCCGTACATCAAGATGTAAACAAGTACGGAAATTCGTCAATAATGTAGTGTCACATGAACATATCCTAGGGTCAGAGTGTACCCGCAATGAATTATCACGGTACCGCAAATGTGAATGTCTAGGTTCGATACCCGATGGCACTAACAGCTATCGGCACCTGAATGTGATTCAGACGCGAAGTACCGAACGCGGCCCTAGGTATTACTATATACTCATATATAAATATTTAAGAATTTCAAATAATGCAAAGAAGTACAAGAATGGCAGGTACACTTGCCTGTCTCTGGGCACTGAAGATGAAAAACTGGTCCAGCGTCCAAGTTCTGAGTGTCGAAAGGACCTAGAGGAATATTTAACTAATTAATTATCAAGTATAATATGATCTATTCAATGCTACTATTATCCTTATATAAAAACAAGCAAACTTGGATTTAGTATTTAATTAAAATTTGGATTAACAATCTCTTATTTATTAAACATATATAAAAAAATAATAATATAAGGGTCAAAGGCATAAACCATAAGGATGGCAAAAAAAATTATTTATTTAGCCAAAAGTTATATTAGATTAGACATTAACAAAGAAAATTGTATTAGGTTGAACCTAGCAAAAGGGAAACCAATACAAATAAATCCCAAGGAAGAAAAAAAACCCATAACAAAGAACATAGGATTTAAACTCTAAACCTCTTGTCCATTAGTCTTCCCCACTACCAGTGGACTAATACCCTCAATTTGCTATATTTGGCTCCTGGTCATTAAATCTTGGGATGCTCATGAAAAACGCACAAAAGAAGCTCCAATATGCTCCACACAAAAAAACCTCTTATTCCCACTCAAGGATAATGTGGCAGACTGTGAGCTTGAAGATGATAATGCGGCGGCTAGGTTAGATGAGTGAAAAGAAAGGAAAGAGGAGTTAATATATATAGGGGGAAGGCTTAGGGTTTTAAAACGATTTGCAAGGGAGAGGGGGTCGGCCTCTACGCGTGAGCTGGTCTGGCTTGGTTTGTTTTAGTAGGAAAAAGTAACATTTTTTTGTTCAAGCCCACAACCAAAACATTTTTGCCATACATTATAATTATTATATATATTACAACACCAAAAATATCCTAAACCTTATAAATAATAATAATAATAAATAAATAAAAGTACACCAATGCCTATTATAATTCTGATAGAGTCAGTGATTAAATCAACTATAACTATAAACATATCAATTGTGAATAAATTTATATAATTTAAATTAGTAAACAAAAATATTTAAAAATAATAATAGCTTGAAAATGGGGGGCTCACATTCTCCCCCTCTCCCTCCTCCTTAGAGAATTTTGTCCCCGAAATTAAAAAAATGGCACGACTAGGAAAACAAATCCTAAGAAATATTATGGTATTAAAATATTGTACGTAAATCCGTATCTCGATCCTCAAACAAATGAGGGTAGCGCTCCCGAATAGAGTCCTCGCGCTCCCAAGTGGACTCGCCCGGAGAATGACGCTCTCATCCACATACTTGACCTCCTTCCTTGATTATATTTTTCGAACTCTCGTTTGATTGCCTTGAAATGAATCTTTCTTGATTCATTTTCTATCGTGAATCTATTTCTCGTGCTTAGATAGAGGTTTGGAAGATAACTCATACTTGGTAAATATATTTTGATTGTTTAATCGCCCTACTAGTTGAACTCTTATAAGTTGGGTAGAATGCCTCATGACTTATCATTCTCTTTGTACTTACGACCCATCAAAAAGGATACTAAGAAGATTACCTTGACTATAGAGCTTAAGCATCCACGCCCCATTGGGTCAACCAAGGCCTTGGATAAGAAGATAGTAGGACGACTGTATAAGTATGAACACCGGACAAGGCTTAGATTCTTAAGGAACTTGAACTACTTTGTGCCTTCTTTCAATCATAAATCTCGCATGCTTATATTTTTGACTATCTTGACTAACGTCGCTATTATAGCCTAGTTTTTGTAAGCTTATTCTTTATTGAGCATGTTCAGGACATGTGTTTATTGAGGATGTCCATTAACATATTGTCTAATTAGAATCGTTGTATTATGGTCTGATCAACCTTAGTGCACTTGGTTTGCTCTTCATATGAATGTCCCATGTAAATTGAGATATAGATGTCACTAGGATCTCATCCGCAATTGCCTTGACGACTCTCTTGAATTATTCGATCGCCTTTGGAACCCCGTATTTGCGTCCGATTCCCACTCCCTTGAAATCTTAATTGTATTTTGCCTTTACTTAATTCGGAAAAACAAATGCTCGTATTTGAGGGAAGATAGACACAGAATGTCCCACTTAGTTCGCCATACCACTTATGGCCATAAAATCTATATACACACAATTATTTTCCATCTGTTCGAAATTGGAGAACTAACTTCAAGCTTGAGTCATATCTACCGTACTACATTTCTATTACGTCGCGTAGTATTCTTCTATAAGCAGAAGTCAAGGGATGATCTCACGACTTTAAAATTTTTTTAACCTCATTAATCCTAGAACCGTGTCTTAGTTTTTGTAGTGAATAGGTTGTAAGCCCCATTAAATTCAGGATTTAGTAGGATTACTATTTGATTTGGATAAGTTGGTTTTCGCACGGATGATAAATCAGCGCCCATGAAAACCCACTTTCTATTTAGATCATTGGTGTCCCTTACCGTGACATTGATATTCGGAGCGCAAGACTAGTTGTTAACTTCCAACAAACTTCATATGACAAGACCTAGACTAACCCACCTTCATTTAGGAATATCATTTCCGAGTCAAACACGTCCACTTGTACTCCATTTTTATGATGCGACTTTTAGGTCGAAAATGCTAACTATAACCCTTACCGTAATACCGATATACTTTTCGACTTCAATTGGAGATCCAACCTCGACTCAAATCTTTTGACCCAATATATGGTTGTGATCTACTCGAAGCCCACTACGCACATGCCACTAGTGTGCCACTCAATTGAGGCCCCATGTACTACTTAAACTCAAAAGTCACAGAAGGCGTATTTTGGGCTTATGGAACATAGTTAACCAACCCGACTGGCAATGACCCAACCACTTGAGTTTGAACATATTCTAGGTTACCCTAACCTAATAGGAATGGTTCAGATCGATTTTATGGGATGTTGTCCAGCCAATATAGATAAAAAATAAGATTCATTCAATCAAAGATTAATGTCCAATTAGGAAACCCCTTAAAACACAGTTAAACCCATCTATGCATATCACCGTCTTTTGACTACAAAATCAAACTTCATGAAATAGGTCCCTACACTTATTATGTAGTCCCCATCTCTTGGTAAACTAATCCTCCTTCCGTAAAACCCTTTAACCAAATCTCCTCGTAGCCTATGTTATGCGATGAATGAAATCCTGCTGTACTAACTTGTTTTCAGTTATGCTTGACCAAGACCTCTCCTACTGCCTTGAGAAAGCATGGTCAATATATGAGCAACGTTAAATAAGTAATATCTAGGCTTCCTTTGGTGTCCGTGACTATGATCAGAAGTACCTCATATCCTCCTATATCACCTTGAAATTTAACCTTGTTAGAAGCCCTATTACCTTGCTTTCCATGATTAACCAACTTCTATAAGTTGGGTAGAACCTTGAACTTAGTGTACCCTATCTCTTATAATAGAATACCCTTCGTAACTGTTCTTTTCTTTGTTTGGAAGTTACAATACGATCTTTTTATTACATTTTATATCCCTTGCTTATGCATTTAGATAACTACGGTAAAAAATCATGACCTTGATTCTTCAAATTCTGCTCTATCATAAAATCGTGTTTTAGCTTCACTTCGAGAACAGAATTCCTGAAGTACATAGGCAAACCTCTCTAAGAATTAGCAAATGATGGGGATAGAGTGGTTCCAATTTAACTAATAAAACAGTGGTTCATAACGTCGACTCCTATTCGTATCAATTGATACCATCTACCGTGACTTTGGTATTTGGAGCGATATAGGAGAGCGACAAATATTGGGTCCGGAGCAGGTCGTGAGCACAGTAGAGAAGGTGAAGAAGATTCTAGGCCACATGCAAGCTGTGCAGGATAGACAAAAGCAGTAGGCAGACCACCATCATCGACCCTTGGAGTTTAAGAAAGACGACCATATTGTCTTGAAGATATCACCTACTAGAGGTACGATTCGATTCGGAGGACGTGGCAAGTTGAGTCCAAGATACATCAACCCTTTCGATGTCTTGGAACAAGTTAGGGAAGTTGCCTACATATTGACATTGCCACCATCGCTAGAGGGAGTGCATGATGTATTCCATGTGCCCCAGCTGAGGAGATACATGGCAGACAGCAGTCATGTGCTTGATCACTCGAAAATCACCGTTGGTCCGAGCTTGTCATACCAAGAGCAACCGGTAGGTAACCTTGATCGTTGAGTAAAGGTGTTGAAGAATCGATCCATCTCATTGGTTCGCGTAACATAGAAGCATCACTCGCCAGGGGAGTCTACTTGGCAGCACGAGGACGACATTCGAAACAACTAACCTCATTTGTTCGAAAACCAAGGTACAATTTTCATATACTAGTTTCTTTTCACTCGCATTGCATCGCGTACCCCCGTCGTTAGTTTTAATTTCGAGGAAGAAACTTTTATAAGTTGGGCAGGATGTAAACCCCTATTTTTATAGAAATTATTAGACATTTTATTTAATACTCCTAGTTTTTTTATTTATTAAGTAGCTAAATATATATTCATTTATAAAATATTTATAGCAAATTAGATAGCCTTTTTATATTAATTATATGATAAGTATTTGTTCTTGTTTTTACTAAAATAAAATGCTACATACTATCCCAAGTTAAATATTTTTTTTATAATTTCCTATGAATTTTAGATAAATACATATGAGGCTATTGATCACACACACACACACACACTCACACCACACCACACACATACATATATATTATATATATAATATATATATATATATATATATATATGGTGTGGTGTGTGTGTGTGTGTGTGTGTGTGTGTGTGTGTTAAGCAAAAAAACTTATTATCCTTATTGTTCCCAAAGGAACAGTAAGGATAAACCTCGATGGGTTTCATGCGCAGAAGCACACGGGATAGGAGAGGATTGAATCAAATCCTAAGTAAATCTTTTCACAAATCCTTCCCTAACCTAATTCCCCACGGATTCGTCATAGATGACAGCAATCACTGCGATAAACTGAAATCAAAATTTGACCTAAAATATTATTTAAACGCTATATATATAAACGCACAAACGCGAGGGGTTCTTCAAGAGAATCGATCGATATCACACCTCATCCCGACCCAAGCGAAGACCCCCAAGCCGCTGACACCCCGCGCGTGCCCATGACCACCGTCGACCACCTGTACGGCCGCCAGATCACCGGAGGACCGCCGGCACAGCCAACCGGACCGAGAACAGAGAGATTGTTTCTTTGAAACCCAGCAGGTACCCCTTTCGACTCGCAATCTCATAAATTATACTCGACAAAATTTTGATTTGTAACTTCCTGTGTAAAGCCTACCTGACTCTCTGGTGACCCACTTAGTAGTACCTGGAGGTATCGACCCATCGAGTCTGTAATTCGACTTGAAAAACTGAGAAAAAACTATTTTTTTCACAGATTGAAAACAGTCCAACCACCCGTGTTTGAAGTCACATTCTGATCAATCCCATGGGAAATTTTCAAAAAAATTTGAACAATATTTTAGAACACATGTAGCCCTTCAAACCCTTTCTTTTAGTTTAATTTTGCATTCAATGTATGTAAAGATTTTCTATCCCAAACTTTGTGAAAAACAGTTTTGCAAAACTATAAAAATTCGATAATCTTTACCGATACGGCATGCGCCCGACAAACCGGACGACGCAGTTGCTACGAAACAACCAAAAGGTGCATATCGACTTTACGGACGTGTGGATTCGACGGAACTCGATTTCGTTGTGCTTGTGCGACGAAATTGAAGCGTATCCGTCGAGATACCCCGTATCAGCCTTTTTGTAAACTAATCTCTAACTTCGTACATGTTCATCATATCGAGACAAAACCTGTGCCAATAGGACCATATCTTTTTCTGGTCATGTATGCCAAGTTTGGTCTGATTCTGAGAAGGTCGACCGGCACGTACTTTTGGCGGGCCCGTGACCCGAACCAACGGGCGAATTTGTTCACAACCTACCGGATTCTAACTTTGGACATGCGGTTGGGTTCGTAACGTCAAACCGGACCCGTAAACATATAGTTTGACGACTTTAGAGACCGTAGATACCGGCATGATTTTTGGTACAAAACTGGTCCAACGACGGACACGTTTTAACATGAAATTACGATATTGTCCCTATGTCCAGAATTGGACTTTTAGGTAGGCATTTTTAGACATTTCTTTTATACCAAAAATATAGGTGATGTCTGTTTCAGCATCTGAGGACGTTTATAGGAGTTGGTCTTCTTTGCTTCATCGATCTGCCGGTTCGAGCTACTGTATAATGTCGTTTTGCACACAACCTCAGTCAAGTATACCTTGCCCATTGTATAGTATTTCATGCATTTTTCTATTATTGTTTCCTTCCGGTCATACTTGGTTATGTTTCTCAAGTTCATGTTATTGCTATTTTTCTCTATTTACGTATGCGTTCGATATTTTCTTCATTCTAAATATCACTACTATTTCATGTATAGGTCCTGGTAGTATTGCTTTGTCCTGAGTCACATTCACTTGATATATCTTGACCTGTTACTTGTACTTGAGTTAATTCGACTTGACTGGACACATGTATAGTTCATTGTTATAGATAGGACAATTACTAGGCATGAGGGCTATATGATAGTATTCTGTTGGCCGATAGTTCGGATGAGCTTCGGTTGTATTGATAATTCGTTGTAATATTCTGTCAGCCGTTAGTTTCGTGCTACAGTTGTGATACTCTGTTGGTCATAATTTCGGATGAGATACGATTGTGTTTATTCTGTTGGCCGTTAGTTTCGGATGAGCTACGATTGTGATGGTACATGTATCTGTTAGCCCAAGTGTTGAACATTGTCCTTGATATTGCATTTCATGTAGTTGTTTAGAAGTAGAGTGCCATATTTTTTTCATTCCTTTATGCATGTTAATTACTATCATAGTGGCATGTTCTTTCTGTATCTTGTTACGTCCCTCTGAGGACCTGGTGAATTCTCCTGGTGTGTGCTTTTATAATTTTTTGTAGGTATTCTAGCCAAGGTCGTGCTCATCTCTATTCCATCGAAGATGATTGCTTTTGGGATCGTCTTTGCTTCGCTTGACAACTTCTTCCATTGTTTATGTATTTCTTCTCTTTTAAAAATAGTTGGTCGTGGATTTTTCCCGCCCAACGTCTTGTACAAAATAACAATTCAAAGTTAATTTATATAATTATTCTTTATTTTTGTTGATAAGATTTAGTTGTCAGGGTTTACTACAATTTTACAGCTTACGTATATTTACTATACAGCTGGAATGTCTACATACCTAGTCCTACGTAGTTTGGGACTGGGGCGTGATAATAGTTCAGCCTACAGTCCCTCCAGTCTCGAGATAGAAGAAGAAGAAGCCCAGGCCATAACCAACAAAATCTTCTTCTCAATAAAGGAGCACGAGGGGAGCGCGTTTCACGGCCAAGTCCCCACGGACTGGCTTCAAAAATGAAACATGCAGCTCCTTAATATGTCATGTCTCTTGAATGAGTTTCTTTCATAAAGCTTGAATATGAAGAGATCCTTCTATAATATGTCGAATTCTCTACAAAACGGATGTTGGTGTATTTTCTACTACGTCCATCATACCTCTAGTAAAAATATTTACATCCTCACAAAAGAGATGACAAAGACTCTTATAAAAAAAGGAAAAAATGCTACATGTTCTAGTCACATATAAGAACTTGTTCCTACATAGAATCTTGCCACAACAGCGTTCCCGACACTTGCATATGGCTCCTCTGGAAGGTCAGCACGTCATAGGTCCTACCCTGTAGCGATGAATTCGAGAGCCTCGTAAGAGCTTCCAAACCTCTTCCAAAGGATGTCACAGAGAAGACGACGATAGGTTACAAGAAAGGACGATTTTAGGGAAGCTTCCAAGCCTCTTCCCAAGGTTAAGGCCACTCCTTCCGAGCAAGCCATCATGCACCGTCGCATGGAAGAAGAAGTACAGGGACAAGTAATCAACCAAACCCGGTAATCAACATCCTCCTCACCCAAGGCAAGAGGAGCTTGACTTCTTTTCCATAAAGGGTGAAGCTAGCAATGAAAAGAGGAAGAACCCCACTTTTTACATGATTCATCACTTCTTGTTTCGTCCCCACATTAAAAAGAAATCTTTGTGTACATGGAAAGGCACTCGAGCCTTGTGCCTTTCACTCGACAACAAAAAGGAAAAAGACTACATGCTTGCCACATCACACTCCAACAAAGCTCGAGCGAGAACGATCTCAGAATCGGTCCACAAACAAGGATAAAAAGGAGGTAAATTGATATTACTTCTTCTATTAAAAACTATATATATGGAGAAGTATAAAAAAGGAAGGGAGGACAGATTCAAATGTCCACACAAAATCCCTGAAGTCACTGACGTAGATAAGCTATGAGTTGTTCCTTCTTCACACAAGCAATATGCCTAGCTTCCTACTCGACGGTAATCTGATTTTCTAGGCGGGTATGGGAGGAAAGCCTATCTACCAGATCTCTCGCTACGGCCTAGATAGCGGCGGAAGACACCTTGACCTTCTTCAACAACTGACAGGTGACTTCCTGGTCTCGGGTGAGGTCCGTCAGACGAAGCTCCAGTCTTTGGTGTTCTGTTCGAAGCTTTTCCACCTCTGCTGTGATCCTTATCATCTCTTGAGCGATGAAGTTTCGCTCAAAAACAGTCACTCCAATGCATCATAACTGGCGATTCTTCTCAGCCAACTGGCCAATTTTATAACTAAGTGCACTCATACCCTCAGCACAGATTACTTTCCCTTTAGCTGCCTTGTCAAGTAGACGGTTGCACTCGAAAGAGGCTAGTGCATCTACATCAGCCTCCTGAGCATATTGAAGCTTACTGAGGCACTATTATGCTGAATTAAGCTTAACGAGGAATGATTCGGCTATGCACTCCAAGCTAGGGAAAGCTTTGAGGGTTTGGATCTGGCCTTCAGCTGCACACTTAGCCCAGGAGAAGGGCAACCTGTTGCTAGAAAGCCCTAGATCCCTTGCTTCAAAATCAGGTGGAAGGTTCCGATCAGGATCTCAGCCGTACTACCCACATCATCATGAACGTATAGAATTGAAGGGGTCGTGAACCCCTCCACAGGGTTGACTCTCGAAGCGGTGGTGAGAGGACTGGCATGCCAACCATCTTTGCTAAAGTAAAAGACCCAGAAGCGGCTGCATCCGATAGCAATGCTTGCACTCTAGAGAGCCTGGTCAGAATCGTCTCTACAGAAGGAACCTTAGTGTCGTCCACACCAGAAGCGGGTACAAAAGCCCTGACTTGTACAGGAGAGTCATCGGTACTCCCCGTACGAACCAGAGGAAGTGGTACACTATCGCTCCCTCAACCTCTCACACCCCTGATCTAGAATACTAGAGAGCGGGGGACAGACGCAGCCAGCTACGTATATTAAAGTACAACCCACCTCGCAATACGATCACGGTTGTCTAGATGCTTGAGGGTTTATCTACAAGCCAATATTCTCTATGGTCAAGAACAAGCCTAGTGTCTCAATCTCAAGCAAGCAAATAATTGTTACAAGATGTTAGATCATCAGACATACAAAGTAAGACGTCCCAAATATTACATATTCAGATGATCATAAAGCTAGTCATACAAAATGCGAGACTAGCAAGAGTTAAGTCATACATGATCAACCCTAGGATTTGTCAATCATGTTACAGCCCTTAGGCAGACAGAAATAAAGTTTTAATACGAGCTAACACGTGCTCGGCGGCTAAATGCCTCAAAAGAATAAGTTACATTAGAGTAGGAGAGCAAAAATAGGAAAGCTAACTCGTTGCCACGGTTTGCTGATGTTCACCATCTGGCTGAAAGGCAGGTAGATCCTAGTGCTACTTCAAAATCTGGCCATACAAAACGATCTGGGTTAGACCCCAGAAAGAGCAAGTGCCACACGGAGGCTCCACTTAGGAATTAAAAACCGGCATAAACGGAATAGAAGAACTGATAAAAGAAATAAATTAACATGAAAGGACATGCTTTAAACACTCATATTATCTTGCGTTAAGAAATAAGAGGTAGAATATAATTCCCATGTTTAATCATGAGACCAATCTTCAGGCACGGCCAATCAAGTCCTACGTCTTGCTATCATTAGCTAACTAGGGTTATCACAAGCCTAGTTACTAACAAGATGCAGTGAGATATTCCTGCAGCCACAAGCCCTGCAGACTATCCAGGTTATCCAAGCGAGGTTACAAGAGTTTATCAAGGATTAAGAGAATTATTAGGTAACTTAGAGTGCAACACATGTGTAAAACCCCTAAATTTCTACTATATTTTTAGTACTGAATTTTTTTTGTATTTATACGTCACATATTCGTATTGTACGTTGTACGAAAATTTACGTTTTTCGTATTACTCGTCGAGTGCGAATATGTGCGAGGTACATATTTTTTTGAAAAATAATTTTTTTATCGGTAATGGTTTCAAAATAATAATATAATAATTATTTTATTAGAGGCAAAGTTTATTATTTATTTATTTATAAAATGCTATCTTTGATTAGTGATAATTTAGAAAACTAGAAAATTATTTCATGTATATTTTCAAAATTATTTTTATTACTTATAATAATTTATTTAGTAAAGAGGTATTTTAAAGATTTGATTATTTATGTTTAATTTCAAAATTGTTTTTCTAAATTATTAAATATAGTTTAAAATTATTCATATTAATTTATTGTGATTTTGAAATATATTTAATATTAATATTTTATTATTCGAAAAGATATTTAAAAATATTTATTATTTTGAAATTATATTATTGGTATTTTGAAAAATATAGTTGGAAGTTATTGTGGCAATTTAAATCTTGATTTAATTTTTAGATTTATTTAAATAGATTAAATTAATAACTACATTTGGAATTTAAATTATCTCAATTGGTTTTAAATAAAAGATGGATTTTAAATTATATTTAAATTGGATTTTTGTTTGGATTTGAATTTATTAAATTGATTTAAATTATTAGATGAATTATATTTGGGTTTAAATTAATTCTAATCCTATCCTAATGGGAATTCCCACATCCTATAAATAGGCAGGTACTCCTCCATAATTTTAGCATTCATCAATAATCCACAAATATTTTCCCAACCACGTGCAGTGCATGTGTCTATGCCTCCATCCAAAATTCTTATTCCACATTACATATACATTTTCACCTCTTCCGTGTCGGACACCCCCGACAAATCAATTCCTAGTCTAAAACCTATTCAAACCATGTCCCAATTCAGCCTGCTTCGCCTACGCCTCCGCCATAGCTCGCGTCACTAGCGTCCAACCCTCCATCTACCACCATTCCGACACAACCTCCATCCATCATCATCATCACAACCATCACCACCGTCGCACAGCCCTGGCCCCCTCACCCGGCCACCCTTAACTCGGGAGCCCTTCTCCCCACCACGGTCGTCCTGGCCGCAACAACAACCACCACCACGCTTACCCGCTCCGATCGCCCGAACCACCACCAACGACCCACTGGTCCAGACCCGACCACACGCCCGACCCCCTACACTTCTTCCTCCGACCCAACCGATTCCTCGACACCACCCGTCCTGGCAGCCACACCTCGACCATCGCCAAACCCAACTCTGGCCATCCTCCGTCATCACCACAGACACCAGAAAAGAAAGGAAAAATAAAATAAAAACAAACACCCCCGCCACCACCGTACCTCCGCCGCTGACCTCCGAGTGACGAGCCTCGAGAACCATGCTCCTGACCCATCCGCCTCCTTGAGATCAGTCGTGCCTCCGCGAAGAGCCGTGCCACCGTCGCTCCTTCTTCCCTCACCGACTTACCTCTCCCGGAGTCGCGACTCGTCTGCCACCACCGGATCTGGGTCATCCTCAGGCCGAGCCCCTTCCCTTCCGTCCGCTCCTCCGCACCCCTCCGCTGCCCGCATGCGCCCACTCTCCTCTCCTACCTTCCTCCTCCACGACGAGTCCCGCCGGAGCGTCGCAGCCACTCGCTCCCTCCCCTCGATCCGGCTTCCGCCCGCCGCGACGACTGCGCCGGCGCGAGCGCGTCCGCCCCCTCGCGCTACATCGCCGCCGAGACCAGCGCCCCCTTCTCCACTTCCCCCGTCTTCTGCCTCCCGTACTTTCCCGAGCCCAGACTCCCTCCTTCCCTCTTCCTCCACTGACTCTCCCCATCTCCCTCGCTCGATTCCTCTCTGTTCTCAGCCTCACCGTCCCATTTTCTCTCTCTGTCTCAAATGAAAAAGGAAGTAAATGAGTAGATATTATTATTATTATTATTATTTATATTATTATTATTATTATTATTATTTGTATTGTTGTTATTATTACTATCATATTATTATTATTATTATTAATTATTATTATATTATGCTGTTGATTTGGGCTCCTTAGTTAATTTTTTTAAATTATTTTTTTTTTGAAATCATTTCTTTTATTATAATATTATTATTATTTTATGGAATATCTGTGAGAAAGGAGCTGGACCTTTTTTTGATTTTTGTTAATTTATTATTATTTTATGTATATTTTATAATATTTAATTATTAACTATGGGATGTCTGGTTATAGTTACTAAACATATTTTATATATTTATTTAATTATTAAGTTTATTAATACCATATGTGTTATCTTTACAAATTAACTAAATATGTGTATTGCTAAAAATAGTGTATATTTATTTCATGCATTTAGTTTCAAAGATGAATTTAGAAAAACCCTAAATATACTATTTCCTTAGGGATATTTTGTAAAACCTCCCCTAAATAATGGGCTAATTTGCGAAATACCCCCTAAAGATCTCGAATTGGTAAAACCCCCTTTTCGTCAAGACGCTGTTTGATTTTGGGTGACGTGGCAATCCGTGTGTGTTATTAAGTAAAAAAAATAACAGTTTGACGAAAATACCCCTGTGTACGTGGCAGGGGTCCTCCAACGGTCTTCTCTCTCTCTCTAACGGTCATCTTCTTCCTTTGCTGAACCTATTTATACCGATCATCTTCTTCCTCTCTCCAACCTATTTATACCGATCATCCTCCTCCTCTTCTCACTTGATCCTCTTCCAGCGTGCAACTTGTCTACCGAAGATCAGGTTCCTACAAGCATGGGGGTGCTCCTTCATCTATAGAAAAAGAGTAATTTCTGCCATTAAAGGAGGAAACACAAATTATTATATTTACAGTAAGGAGGAAACACAAATTATTATATTTACAGTTAGGAGGAAACACTAATTTTTAATTTCTAAATTTGCAGAAATCGAGTGATGAAAGTGATGAGATTGATGAAAGTGATCAGATTAAATGCCAAATTTGTTGCCAGTCGACACATTCAGCAATAGGGTGCCCATTTATGTACTCAAAATGCCGAAGATGTGACGGGATAAGAAGAGTTTGGGAAGGAAACACTCGAGCTAATCCGCACAGAAGATTTTTGAGATGTCAACACTTCAATTGTGCTGAATTCCAGTGGTTAGATGAAGCTGTGAAGTTGCCACCACCAAGACAACATTCAGCAAAGGGGTGTGCTAAGTGTGGTAGTCGTGTACATTGGGCCAAAGATTGTCCTGAAGAGATTGGTGAATTGTGTGGTCAGTTTCAAGGTTCACTGAAGTTAGACCAATAAAAAGAAGATCAATGTAAAATAGACATTTGTTATATATAACATGCTATCAACTATCAGCTGCAGTCTTCTCTTTCATGTCCACAGTTTCTAGACATACACTCTAGGTAATCAGCCGTCATCCATAAACTGTCGAAAAATACATGCACCAAACATAGTATCATTACAAAAGACAAACTGCAAGACTTCTCTTTCATGTCCATAGTATGTAAACATAGAATCCTTACAGAAGACAAACTTTTCAGAGTATCTAAATGTCCACAACCCAAAATACATGCTATCAGCTGCAGTTAAAAGACAAACTTTTACATGCTATCACTGCACAAAATACTTAAAGCAGAGAATAACCTCTGTACAAAATGTCCACAACAAAAAAAAAACCAAGTACAACTGCAGTTAAGGCCTCCATCTAGGTGGCCTGAAGATCTGGGATTAGGGTCTTGTTGCTTTCCTCATGCCATCAGCTTTAAATCCATACATGCTATAAAAGTTTGCTGCTGTTGCTGCTCTTCCAGCTGCACCCACCCCTGTATAAGGAGGCACATTAACTCCTCTTCCAGCAGCATTTGGGCCTCTACCTCTTGTTTGAGAAGCACCAGGTTCCATGCCACTAAATGTTGACCAGAACAAGTAATAAGAAAGCATAAAAAACATCCTAACTATTAAATAACATGTTTATTGTACCTTCCAGTAGTCTGTTGCTGAGCTGGAGGATTGCCTCCTCCTCTGCCTCTTCCTCTGCCCACTTCCAGGAGTCTGTGCATCAATCTTTGCAGCATTCCTTGTTGGGCAAGTTCTTATATTGTGACTTAGAGAGTGACAATGTCCACACTTTCTCTTACCTTTCTTTGAGCTAGGTGTGCCTTCAATATCAGTCCTTATTCTATTTATCCTTGGTCTTCCAGCAGATCTCTTGTGTTTTGGTTTAAGCACTATCATTTCAGGCTGGGTACAAAACACAAACTTTACCTTTATGCCTACTGATCACCCAAAATATTTAGAGCATAAATGTAAGTAAATTGATGACACAAAACACAAACTTTACCTCTACCCAATTCTCTTGGCTTGCACATGCCTTTACCACCCCAGCATAAGCCTTTTTGTAGGACTTTACCTTGTGCAAGTCATCTACCAAACTGCAAAAATGTAAGTAAAGCCATAAGTTAATATATAAGACAGCTAAAGTGTAGATATAGAAAAGTAAAACTGAAAGTGTACCTAATGACATCAATCCTCAAGTGTGTGGCCACTGCAACTGCATGCACACATAGAATTCCAGTGATATCCCAAACACAACAACTGCAAGACTTCTCACCTAGGTACACTAATGGGGTGACGTCCCTATTTCCCAACAATCAAGGTCAAAAAAATTTTATCTAAATCCTGCAATTTGAAGGAATAGTATACAAGGTCAGGGAATACCGTAGCAGTTGGAAGTCTCACCTAGGTACACTAATCATTCTAGGTCAAAACAGTACTATGGTATCAACACACAAACAATCTAGGGTGTCCTAATTAGGAAGGTAAGGGAACAACAATCATCAAGGTTGTAGGGCTGTCTACCATCCTATATAAAAATTGGTCATTAACAAGCAACTAAGAAATTATTAAAAGGTTACTATTCCATAAAATGGCAAAAATTGAAAATTTAGGCACAACAAATCACAAATAGATTTTTGTCTTGACACGATCTAAGTTGATCAATTTCAGGATAAAACGAGATTTGGGCAAGAAGGGAAATCAATGAAATCAAAGTATGAGCACGAGCATCCAATGATGGAGGTTCAGGTCATAATTAAATTTAATTCGACTGAGTACGAATACGAGGTTCATAGGCGATAAAAAGATTTCAAGGAGAATTGTCAAGGCTGTCGCGAATGAGACTCTAGGGTCAAGTTTAACTATGTCTCTATTCTCGTAGATTGATACATGAAAAAGCGAACCAAAGTGCAATAGGTTGATCAAACCATCATGTACCGGTTCTGATTAGACAATATGTTAGTGGGTGGCCACCCAATAAAATATGTCATGACCAAGCTCGAAAATAGATAAGCTTGCAAAATTAAGGCTAATTTAGCAGCACAAGATATAAGGGTGGTAATAATGAAAGGAATTACATAGTCCAAGTTTCTTAACCAACGGGTTAAGTAATCAGATAAGGTACAAGGTTAAGCATCTAAGGAAACAAGCAGAACACCATCACATGTCGGGTCGAAAGAATTGAGTCAAGGCTAGATTTCTAATTAAAATAAGAAGAAATTTAGTATAATGGTAGAGGTTATAGTTTAGCCAGTTGACCAGAAAATCATATCAAGAAAATAGAGTACAAGAATACGGGTTTTAGTGGGACATGATATACCTACACGAAGGTGAGCTCGTCTAGGTCTTGTATATAAGATTTGTTGGAGGGTAACAGCTAGTATTACATTTCGAATATCAAAGTCACGATAAGGAACGTCAAGGATCTCAATTAGAAAGTGGGAGTTCAAGAGGTGGTAATTAATGCACAAAAATAATAAAGATCGAGTTAGTCATCTGCTTCTGATACTCTTAAGTTCATCTGGTCATAACTGGCCAATCATATCTTTACCTCACCAGTCTCCATATGAAAATTTAACCTTTACTTAAACCCTTACCATGACTACCGTAGGCAATTCTCAATTTCCAAACATCACTCTTGAAGCACAGCCCTCACATTTAGGAATCAACATTAACCATTTATTTAAATTTCCAAGTTCTTTCATCTTGTCTTAAATTTGACCCAAAATCTCTAAATCCCGTTTACGAATTCCTTGAACTTGTTTAAATTGTTCTCCGTATTATTTAATTCAAATCTCTAGGCCTTACAAAACTTATCTTCCATCATAAAATCAACTTCCGTATTTTCTTCGACATACACCCTTGAATATTATTCTCCTAAAAATATTTCACAACAATCTCTAAACTTCCATAACTTTGTGTTCTCTCTATCCCTAGTTATTTCCTCACAACATCTTGTTTAATATCCTTATTAAACACAATTAACTTCTCTTTTCCATTACTAACCTTCTACATAGCCTCAGAGTAAAAGTTTTCCCCAGAATCAATAACTAAGATTTTCTAAGTTCTCAAAACTAGATTGACCTCTGATATCCTCATTAGTTTTGAATACACCTATAAACTATCTCATAACCCTAAAATTTCTCTAAATGTAATTGTTTCCAGATTGGCAGTATACATCTCTTTATTCTATTCGAGACCTTTACCATATTTCTATCCCAAGTTTCCATATGGAACACTCCACATTTGATTTCCTTTAGATCATCATAAAATAACCAATTACGTCTTCTCTGAGCTACATAATTTACGTCACTTCCCTTAGCCTTCCCCATGCAAAAGATACGAAGATTCAAGGGTTTCAAAGTACATCTGGTAGGGACGACAAGATATGGGTAATTAATGTAATGAGACAGAGTTTAAGATAAGAGGTAAATAAGAATGCAAGAGAATAATGGCGAGAAAGAATAATGAAGATATGTGTAATGTTCTAAATTCGTGATACGTATTTAGTGTACGTATACATGTTTTGGACCCCTATTTTTATTTATTCATGGTTAGTTATCTTGGTTTATTTTGCATTGGCTTAGTTTTATTGGCATTGATAGTTTAATTGGTTTTAATGGTTCATTGGTTTATTTGGGCTTGGTTTATTCCTGGGTTGGTTCGGCTTGGTTTGGTTTGCTTGGTTCATTATGAACCATAGGGGTGAACCCCCTACCTACCACCACCATCCCCCTTTATAACCCATCTAACTTTTCTCTCTCCTCCACTTTCTCATTAACTCTTCTTCCTTCTCCATTAAACCCACCACCAACCAAGAACACCCCTTAGGCAAGTGCAACTTGCTTCCACAAGAGAGCCCATTTTTATTATTCCATTAGCTTCTCCTCATGTTTCTAAGACACATTATAACTTGTTATTTTCCATTTTGAGGCTTTAATTTTTATAGATCTAGAAATTAGTTATTTTCGGATTTTGGTGGTTTTGATCTATCAAACTTCTTTGTTTTCAAGTTTTGATGGTTCCATGTTGTAGAGAATTTTATTCTACCCAATTTTGACCTTTAAAAAGTTGGATTTGGACTTGTTTTGACCAAGTTATGGACTTTTGAAGCTTTGGGTTCAACCATGGAGTTCTTGCTGATTTGGAGAAGACAGTGAGCAGTGTGCGCGAGCTTTTTAGCTTGTGCCACTGAGCTGCGTGCGCTCTTTAGCGCAGCACAGTCTGACTCATACGCTGCCTTGATGAGAAGTCGTATGGAGTACATACGCTGCCTTTTGGAGACGTATGTCTTGCATACGCTGCCTTGACAAGGAGTCGTATGGACCTCATATGCTGTCTTGATGAGGAGTCGTATGGAGTACATACGCTGCCTTGAAGAGGATCGTATGTCCATACGCTGCCTTTTGGAGGCGTATGTCTTGCATAGCCTGACTTGAGCGTAGCCTGACTTGAGCGTAGCCTGACTTGAGCATAGCTTGACTTGAGCGTAGCTTGACTTGAGCGTAGCTTGACTTGAGCGCAGCCTGACTTGAGCGCAGCCTGACTTGAGCGCAACCTGATGTTTAGGCACAACTGGATAATCACGAATTTACTTGATAGGTTTGGAAATGATAATTGAGCATGACATGATAGTGGCCCGTCGTGGCGCACTCCTGACAAGTAAACCTGACATAATTTTTTTGATAAGCTGTTACGACGGCTACCTGACATGACATGACCTGTATAAATAACCTGGACACCGTGGACGATTGTGCTTGTACAAATAATCCAGTCCTGTCCTGCATCATGTCTAGGAGGGGACTCCTGAGTACCACGGTCAGGAGTACCTACTGAAATGGACTAAGGTTAATGATTAGTATAATTCACTAGTCATGAAGAGATGTTTCCCAGTTACAGGTGATCCCGTTATCCCGGCCGCAAATGTCTGGACTTGTAGCCTGCCGATGAGTAGGGCACATTTCCAGCCCACTGTTATGTGGGGCACCCACCATTGTCACCTAAATGATTGAATTCTATTGTCACTCTAATGTATTGTACTCTCTAGATTGTCACTATAATGATTGCATGGATAACCTGGATAGCTGTAGGGCCTGTGACTACTTGGAGCATCTCATTGCATCTTGCTAGTAACTAGGATTGTGATAACCCTAGTTAGCTAATGTAGAAAGCCGTAGGCAATGATTGGCCGTGATTGCTTGGATGGAGTCTAGTCCAGTATAGTATTGTCTAGAATTGATTGATTGTAAGATTGTACCAGAATGATTGAATGATTGTCACTCCAGATTGTCACTATAACGATTGTACTCTATTGTCACTCTAGCATATTGCACTCTTCATTGTCACTTTTATCATTGTACTCTCTCCTTTTCACCTTAATATTGGCACCTATAGCAATAAATGATCAGAGACTAAGTTCTGTTCAGGCGAAGGGTTACAATCTCGGCCCTTGTTTGGTTTAAGGATTATAAC
>JANAVB010011609.1:0-26833 GCA_029216955.1 Iris pallida | reverse complement strand
GTGAAGAAAAAGGGATTTCGCGGCATGATCAAAGGGGGGATATGCCGGCCTAGGCAGAATCAAAGGGGGCTTACGGGCTGCCTGGAGGGGGGGCTTGGCTACCCGAGGGACGTAAGTGCAGGGTATTTCAAGACACTATCAATGTGTACCAGCCGCACGCTCTGAATAGTTGCGAAATACCAGGGGAAAAAGGGTCCAAAATGGCTTGTGATGCCAGCGACCGGTGCATATAGAGTTAAGTGGGCTTTGCTGGTGGCAATCCACGTGCAAGTCCTTGCTTGAATCAAAGTAGTCTAAGTTAACTAAATGAAGTGCCTTCTAAACGGCTTGAATATGACACACCAATAATCGAGAGTACTTCGGCAAAGGAGTTAGAAAACACGCCTACGACGTGCTAGGACCCGAGGCAGGGACACGCCCTGTCCCCCCAGTTTTCAAATTAGGGGTATTTTCATCATTTTTCAAGTTTTATAATTTTTAGGAATTTTTATTTATTTTGTGATCTTTTGGGATTTATTTGGTTTGGTTTAGATTTATCCAATTCGGACCCAAATTGGAGACCCGGGTAGCCTGGACCCTAGTGGACCCACATACTAGCTGGACTTGGCCCACATACCATCATAATTAGGTTAGAAACCATAAACCCTATTTCCATGGCTTATTAGTCATTTTAGAGCTTATTAGTTGATTTAATTAGACCGAAACGAACCGAAGCAAACCCGAACCAATTAAACCTAAGTCTAATGGGTTTGAAGGGTTATTGGATCTCACCCAAATCCAATAACCCCCCACACCATGGCCGGCCAAGTATAGCCCCCCTCTTTCTTCTACACTAAGTAAACTCTCTCTCTCTCTCTCTCTCAAACTTCATTAATTTCTTCAAGCTTCCTTTCTTCCTCAAGCAACCAAGCTTAGGTAAGCTCTTAAATTCTCTATTTTCCTCTTACCATTTATTGCCTTCACAATAATGATAGAGGAGAGAATTCTCCACACTTTGCCCCTAGAATTTATTAGGTTTCCTAAAATCTAGGTTAGAAGATTTATTTGGGGGTTTCTAACTAGAGTGGTATATTCATATATATATGTAGATATTATGTGTAGGTAATATGTATATTGATATGTATTGGGTCATGAGGAATGGTGGTGGTGTGTGAGAGTGGTAGGGAGTGTGTGTGTGCTTGTGTGAGTGTGTGAGAGGGTGGTTGTGTGTGTTTGAGAGTGGTATATATATATATAATATATATATATATATATATATATATATATATATATATGTGTGTGTGTGTGTGTGTGTGTGTAGGTATTATATATAAGATTTATGTGTAGAGTGAGAGAGTGGTAGTGATGGGTATGAGTGAGAGTGGTGGTGAGGTGGTGTTTGTGTGTGTGTGTGAGTGTGTGTTGTGAGAGTGTGTGTGTCTATATGTATAATATCTAAATATGTGTGTGTGTGTGTATTTATATACGTATATATTTTTCTTTTTTCTTTTTTATATATACATATATATGTGTGTAGTATGTATATATATATGTAGATATGAGGGTATTTGTGTGTCTATATATATATATATATATATATATATATATATATATATATATATATATATATATATATATATATATATATATAGGTAGGAGGAAGAGAGGAGATAGAAGAGAAGAAGAAGAAGGGATGGCTGCACAGCAGCAGCAGGACCAGCAGCTGCAGCAGGTAGCAGCAATGGGCAGCAGAGAGTAGTAGCAGCTGTTGCAGCAGCTGCAACAGCAGTTGCCCCCCCTTTTGCCCCTTTTTACCCCCTTAAAACCCCCCTATATATATATATGTATGTATATTATATATAAATGTATGCAGCAGATGCAACAGCAGTTGCCCCCCCTTTTTGCCCCTTTTTACCCCCTTAACCCCCCTATATATATATATATCTATATATATATATATATATATATATATATATATATATATATATATATATATGATAGATGGATATATATAGAGGATTAGAGAGTTAGAAATTAAAGGAAGTTAGAAGAAAAGTGGAAGAGAATAAGAAGGAAAAGAGTTAGAAGATTAGACTAGGAAGAAATTAGAGGAAGAATAGGAAGAAGGAGTTAGAAAGAAGAATAAGAATGAGAAGAAGTAAGAAGAATTAGAAGATTAGATGGAAAGAAGAGATTAGAAGAAGAGGAAATTAGAAAGAAAGAAGAAGAGAAATGAGAATTAGTGAAATAGAAATTTAGAAGAGGTCGAGTTAGAGGGTGAATTGAGCTCCGAGTATCGGATCGCGACGAAACTTGGCGTGGAGTTAGAATACGTGATTTAGGACTTTGCGGGTAGGCTCCCGAGTGGAAATCGGTGTTGTAGGGCGCCGGTATCGCGCCGTACCATTACGTATCTTGAAATATTTAAGATATCGGCAATGGGCCGTATCATGGACTAGACGTCCACTTTACTTAGGTATTTTGGTAGGTAATATATCTATAGGCTAGTACCTTACTACCCTAGGGAGCACGGGTCAAAATAACAGGCGTAGGTAGGCTAACTAGGTTTCCACCTAGGTTAGGAATTTACCTTAGAAAAGGTAAAATAGGGAATTGGCCTACGGCCAAGATTTGAGTTTCGAAGTCCAAGATGGACTTGGATATGGGTTGTAGAGGTTGGTAATAGTTAGAAATAGTCGCCTAGACCTAGTCTTGACCCGGTTGACCACGGTTGACTTTTTAGACCAAAATTCAACTATGGGTCAACACTTTACCCAATTTAGACCCAAATTCCATTAGACTTGTGTAGTTGACCGAAAGTCAACTATTAGTCACCATTGACCTAGGATTGACCTAGGGTTGACCAGAGTTGACCGGAGTTAACCAGAGTTGAGCAGTTGACCAAAAGTCAACTGTAAGTCAACCGTTGACTCAAATTGACCTAGATTAATTCCGTTTGACTTGCATTGACCTAGTATGACCTAGCTAGACCTAAAATGACTTAGATTGACCTCGTACAGTCTAGTTTGACGTGTCTTGACCTAGAATGACTTGATAGGGTTTAAATTGATTTGACTTTACTTTCTAAACATAGTATTGATACATCTTGTTCTCTATAGGTCCTCGAGATGCTGTATTTGCTCCAGTTGACATATCATACCATATTACAGGCGAGTACATTCTCTGACACTTTTCCAATTTACGATGATTGTTATAATTCATGTAATTAGTGTAGATATGCTTGTTCTCGACATATTGGTCACACGGATTGGTATTCATGGATCTCGACATGAGATGTTATTCCTCGTTATCTTGGTATATCTTGTGCAAGCTCCCTTGTAGTTCTTGTGCAGTATATGGACACCGATTCTTGAGGAGACTTGCTCCCTTCTCGTAGAATCCCGTGTCATAACGTGTCTTGCTTGGATCCACCCTACCAGTCGGGGACGGGGAGCACTAGTGTAGACATGTGGTCATTATCCACCTTGTTATTCTTGTAGACCTTGTGAGTGTTAATTATACACTCCACGTATGATTAACCAGGCCAGTAGACCTTGTACAGACCCAAGTCGGCCACATGTTGAAACTAGTACTCACACACCTAGATGTATGATTCTTGATTCTTGTACATGCCATGATCAGTTTACTTGCCTTGTTCTAGCTCTAGTTTTACAGCTTACCTTGCCATGATACTCACATATATATTCCATGATTTTTTTGTATATACTCTCTATTTACAGTTTTATAGCTTTTGTCATATCTTGTGAACTATTGTTAGTAGATTGTACTCGTTCCATCCTGACAGGATATGTTGAAAATATTACAGATGCTGACGAGGGAGATTATTGTACCAACTACGGTCCGGATGATGTCGTGGGCGTAGACTTGGAGACTTTGGTCCAGCAGGGCTTAGCTCCGTCTGACGAGACCTTACCACTTGCTTAGTTAGAGTAGGTCTTTTATACTGGACTTTGTCTCCAGCTACTTTTGAGACTGTTATTATTATGGATTGTATTCGAGACTTGGACTTGTATATATTCTTGTGTTGGACTTGACAGGTTATTATTTTATTATCGTCTTGTTGTCTTTATCTTTCAGTCTTTACTTTGTTATCTTAGAGTTGTGATTGAGTACTCATATATATTCATTGCTTGTCATCCGTTCGGAGTTGACCATATTCTCGACAGGTTTTGATGTATATATATAAACTGTTTAGAGTAGAAAACCTACAGCGTTCCACGCCCTTTTTACGGTAAGGGCTGGGCATTGTCACGTACACGTGCCCTTATAGCGGGTACGAGTCGTGACACATTTTAGTGGAGGCCCATGCAGGTCCTGTAGTCGCAATTAGTGCGATGTCGTGGCGGCACTCGTCTTAGAGTGTTGACTACGAGCCTGTGTTACACATAGGAGGTAGTAGGCTAAGAGTGCTCAATCACAGTAGGATCTTTTCTTGCTTATCTTGCTTACCGTCTTTGATATTGATTTACTGCATTCTAGCTGTCCTCCTTTGATATTGCCTTCATGTGCCATATTGATATCTTCTTTTCAATTTGTCTCCAGGATAGTTATGACTCACTCTCCTGGTGAGGAGCACGGGGAGACGGAGAGGTCTGCCACCTCTGGCGGGCAGGCTCCGGTCACTTCCCATGCAGATAGGACTTATGTTGGGGCTCTCGGGGGTACTCCTCCAGCGCTCTCGATGACAGTCCCTGGGGTTGCGGGTGCTCTTCCCGCAGTGCCACTGGCTACGACGGGAGTTGCCGGGGGCGTTCTTCCTCCTGCTGCGCAGCGGATTCCTCTACTAGTTGCAGATGTACTTCCACCTCCACCTCCTCTGCCTACAGATATGGGGCAGATGCTTACTTTCCTCCAGCAGATGCTGGAGACTCAGAGAGCCCAGGCCGAGGCTCAGCAGAGGCAGACAGACGCAATGCGTCAGGGCATGGAGGATGCCCATCAGTTGGCCCTTGCAGCCGTGGAGCAGAGGCTCCTCATCCGGGGACGCGACCGAGGTACGGAGATATCCAGGACTTGAAGAAGCTCGGGCCCCGTGACTTTGGCGGGACCGAGGGTGTGGTCTATACAGATGATTGGCTCGAGGATATCGAGCGGCAGATGAGGGCCTTCCGTCTGGCAGACGACCTAAAGGTCGAGGCGTCAGGGCATGGAGGATGCCCATTAGTTGGCCCTTGCGCGCAAATGGTTCAGAAATGAGCCAGCCCTAGCTGGAGAGGGCCGTACTTGGGCAGAGTTCAAGCTCCTCTTCAAGGAGAAGTTCTTTTCCCCCACGGACAAGATTGACCTGGTGCGACAGTTCCAAGATCTGCAGCAGGACAGTCTATCTGTGGAGGAGTACGCAGCGGAGTTCGGCCGTCTGAGCCGATACGCAGAGTACATGGTTCGAGACCCGGAGATCAGGGCGAGCCATTTCAGGGAGGGGCTCACTTGGGATATCAAGATCCTCATTCCCTCCTTCTATGAGACTTATACCCAGATCTACGCGGAGGCCCACAAGGTTGAGCGGGAGTGGGGCTTGAAGCCCAAGAGGGAGCGTGACCTTTTCTCGGGGGATTCTAGCAGCGCGGGGGCTGCTAAGCGCCCTCAGCTTCAGTATCGTTCTTTCCAGCATCACCAGCCGCAGGTGCAGGCCAGAGCACCAGTTCAGCAGCAGGTGCAGCACACTCAGCCGAGGCAGGCACAGCATGGGGTTCCTTGCCACTTCTGCAAGAGGCCCGGTCACGTCTGGAAGGTTTATCGGAAGAGGCTAGGCTTGTGCCTCTACTGCGGGGAGGTTGGACATCAGTTGAGGGATTGTCCTGCGAACCCTCGCAGGGTAGTCCGTGGAGCGGTAGCAGCTCAGGGGGCACCGACGAGAGTTCCTGCAGTGCAGCAGAGGGGTCCACTTCCGACCCAGCAGCAGCAGTTTGTTTAGCACCACCAGCAGCGGGGTGGTCAGGGTAGAGCCTTTGCTCTTACGGCCGAGGAGATCGAGCCAGTCGCAGATGTAGTTGCAGGTTCGATTCTTTTTGATTTTTTTCCTGTCTTAGCATTGTTTGATTCAGGTGCTACGCACAGTTTTGTGTCAGTTTCTTTTGCACTTAGGCATAATATTATTGCTAAATATCTGGGTAGGACTTGCAAGATTATGACTGGAAATGGCATTATCCTAGTTAATAATGTTTGTAAGGGACGGAGAGTTTCCTTGGGAGGTCGGGAGCTGAGTGCGTGTTTGCTCGTAATGCCACTTCTGGGTTACGATGTGGTACTCGGTATGGATTGGTTGAGCATGCACCACGCTAGCATCGACTGCGGAGGGGGCAGGATTCTGTTTAGGCCGTCGGGAGAGCCAGAGTATGAGTTCACCAGGGGTACAGTGGAGCAGGGAGATGGATTCTGCGGAGCGTTGTTGGTGAGGCCGGTGTTGCCACATCCACTCATTGCTAAGTTCTTGGATGTCTTTCCCGAGGAGCTGCCCGGGATGCCGCCAGATCGTGATGTTGAGTTTTCTATAGACCTAGTGCCGGGCGCTGAGCCTATCTCCCAGCACGTCTATAGAATCAACAACAGTGAGTTAGCGGAGCTGAAGAAGCAGGTCGACGAGCTGGAGGACAAGGGCTTTATTCGATCTAGCTCTTCACCTTGGGGCACGCCAGTTCTTTTCGTCCCCAAGAAGGATGGTACGGTACGTCTGTGTATTGATTACAGGGCGCTCAACAACCTTACCATCAAGAACAAGTATCCTTTGCCAAGGATTGATGACTTGTTCGACCAGTTGAGCGGGGCGAGAGTATTCTCGAAGATCGATTTGCACATCGGGTACCATCAGCTGAAGGTGAAGTGGGATGACATTTCGAAGACTGCCTTTCGGACTCGCTATGGCCAGTATGAGTATACCGTCATGCCGTTTGGGTTGACCAACGCCCCGGCAAGTATTTATGAACTTGATGAACAAGGTATTTTATCAGTACCTTGACATGTTCGTGGTGGTCTTCATTGATGACATCCTCATCTATTCGAAGACACCAGAGGAGCACGAGGAGCACCTGAGGATTGTGTTGGACACTCTCAGGATAGAGCAGCTGTATGGGAAGCTGTCTAAGTGCGAGTTCTTCTTGGATCGCGTGGAGTTCCTAGGCCACGTTGTCTATGGCGAGGGGATTTCAGTGGATCCGAAGAAGATTTCTGCGGTGGAGTCCTGGTCTATGCCGAGCTCAGTAGCAGAGGTTCGGAGTTTTTTGGGTCTGGCAGGTTACTACCGGAGGTTCGTGCAGGACTTTTCCAGGATTGCCCAGCCGATGACCCGCCTTACCAGGAAGGACGAGGAGTTTGTTTGGTCCGATGAGTGCCAGGCCGCCTTCGAGGAGCTGAAGGCGAGGTTGACTACAGCTCCGATCTTGACGCTGCCATCTGGATCTGGTGGTTATACGATCTATAATGATGCTTCAGGACGGGGTTTGGGTTGTGTGCTTCAGCAGCACGGGAAGGAAATTGCCTATACATCTAGGCAGTTACGTCCTCATGAGAGGAATTACCCTACCCACGATCTGAAGCTGGCAGCGGTCATCTTTGCTTTGAAGCTGTGGAAATACTATCTGTATGAAGAGCGTGTGGAGATCTATACTGACCACAAGAGCTTGAAGTACGTGTTTACCCAGAAGGAGCTGAATATGAGGCAGAGGCGATGGTTAGAGATGATGAATGATTTTGATATATCCTTACAGTACCATCCAGGGAAGGCCAACGTGGTCGCAGATGCTCTAAGCAGGTATCCCGTGGCCATGTGTTTGACGATGGATCGTCACCTTCTGGTAGATCTGGAGAGCTTGGGCATAGAGGTGATAGTTCCTGGGTTCGAGGCGCAGATATGGGGTCTGCAGGTGCAGTCGGAGCTGATGGAGAGAGTCAGGGCAGCTCAGTTTGAGGATGAGGCTCTGAGGGTCATCAGGAAGCAGGTCCAGATAGGGCTATTGGATGAGTTCTCTATAGTAGGGGATGGGTCGTTGAGGCATGGTACCAGATTGTGCGTGTCGAGCGGAGGACTTCGGGAGGAGGTTCTTCAGGAGGCGCACCGTTCTCAGTACTCTATGCATCTAGGAGCCAACAAGATGTATAGAGACTTGAGATAGCATGTTTGGTGGTATGGCATGAAACGTGAGGTGGCTCAGTTCGTTTCGAGATGCTTGGTGTTCCAGCAGGTGAAGGCCGGAAGGCAGAGACCCGGTAGATTGCTCCAGCCACTACCCATTCCTGAGTGGAAGTGGGAGCATATCACTATGGACTTTGTATCTGGGCTTCCGCGCTCTCCAGGAGGGAAGGATGCAATTTGGGTCATTGTTGATCGATTGACCAAATCGGCCCACTTTTTGCCTTTCAAAGTGGGTTTGTCGACGGAGAGGTTGGCCGAGATGTACGTGCGACAGATAGTCCGATTACACGGGGTTCCAGTGAGTATAGTCTCGGATCGAGACAACCGATTCACTTTCCACTTCTGGCAGAGTTTGCAGCTTAGCTTGGGCACATCGCTCAAGTTCAGTACCGTATACCACCCCCAGACAGACGGGCAGTCAGAGAGGACGATTCAGACCCTCGAGGATATGCTGCGTTCCTGTGTCTTGGACTTCGGGAGATCTTGGGAGGACCACCTTCACTTGGTAGAGTTTACTTACAACAACAGCTACCAAGCCAGTATAGAGATGTCATCTTTCGAGGCTCTATACGGACGGAGGTACCGTACTCCCTTGTCTTGGGATGATGTCGACGAGAGGGTTTTGCTTGGCCCTGAGATGGTAGTGGATGCTGCAGAGAAGGTCAGGGTTATCAGGGATCGACTTCGGGTGGCGCAGGATAGGCAGCGGCATTGGGCCGATAGCCACCGGAGGCCGTTGGAGTTTGAGGTATAGTTTAGATTTTTCTAGTATTTGAGTCTGATTGTGATTGTTTTAGATCAAGCTCTAAGTCTTGTGTTTTGTTCTAGGTTGGTGATCTTGTCTTTCTGTGAATTTCTTCGATGCGTGGCACGATTCGTTTTGGTGGCGGCGGAAAGCTTAGTCCACGATACATCGGACCATTCCGTATCTTGGGCAGGGTCGGTGCAGTGGCTTACCGACTGGAGTTACCGCCCGCACTAGAGGGAGTGCACTGCGTGTTCCACGTGTCGCAGCTGAGACGGTACGTGGCAGATCCCAGTCACGTCTTGGACCACTCAGAGATCGTAGTGGGACCGACACTCAGCTATCCAGAAAAGCCGGTTGAGATCTTGGACCGAAGAGAGAAGGTGCTCTGGAACCAGGTCATTCCCTTGGTTCGCGTTGCATGGAGACACCACTCTCCAGGTGAGTCCACCTGGGAGAGGGAGGATGACATGCGGGAGCGATTTCCATATCTCTTCGAGCCTTGAGGTAAAATTCTATCTTTTTCTTTCTGTGTTCTATTCATGATTGCTGTGTTAGTTCTCATTCAATTTCGAGGACGAAATTTTTTAAGGAGGGTAGATTTGTCACCCCCAGTTTTCAAATTAGGGGTATTTTCGTCATTTTTCAAGTTTTATAATTTTTAGGAATTTTTATTTATTTTATGTGATTTTTTGGGATTTATTTGGTTTGGTTTGGATTTTATCCAATTCGGACCCAAATTGGAGACCCGGGTAGCCTGGACCCTAGTGGGACCCACATACTAGCTGAACTCGGCCCACATACCATCATAATTAGGTTAGAAACCATAAACCCTATTTCCATGGCTTAATTAGTCATTTTAGAGCTTAATTAGTTGATTTAATTAGACCGAAACGAACCGAACCAAACCCGAACCAATTAAACCTAAGTCTAATGGGTTTGGAGGGTTATTGGATCTCACCCAAACCCAATAACCCCCCACACCATGGCCGGCCAAGTATAGTCCCCCCATCTTTCTTCTACACTAAGTAAACTCTCTCTCTCTCTCTCAAACTTCATTAATTTCTTCAAGCTTCCTTTCTTCCTCAAGCAACCAGGCTTAGGTAAGCTCATAAATTCTCTATTTATTCCTCTTTACCATTTATTGCCTTCACAATAATGATAGAGGAGAGAATTCTCCACACTTTGCCCCTAGAATTTATTAGGTTTCCTAAAATCTATGTTAGAAGATTATTTGGGGGTTTTCTAACTAGAGTGGTATATTCATATATATGCAGATATATATGTGTAGGTATATATGTATATTGATATGTATTGGTGTCATGAGCAATGGTGGTGGTGTGTGAGAGTAGTAGGGAGTGTGTGTGTGCTTGTGTGAGTGTGTGTGAGAGAGAGTGTGAGAGGGTGGTGTGTGTGTTTGAGAGTGGTATTTATATATATATATATATATATAATATTATATATATATATATATATGTGGTGTGTGTGTGTGTGTGTGTGGTATGTATTATATATAAGTATTTATGTGTAGAGTGAGAGAGTGGTGGTGATGGTGTATGAGTGAGAGTGGTGGTGAGAGGTGTGTTTGTGTGTGTGTGTGTGAGTGTGTGTGTTTGTGAGAGTGTGTGGTCTATATGTATATATATCTAAATGTGTGTGTGTATTTATATACATATATATGTGTGTATGTATGTATATATATATGTAGATATGAGGGTGTTTGTGTGTCTATATATATATATAGATGGTTAGATAGATAGATGGATGGATAATGGATTATATATATATATATATATAATATATAAATATATATATATATATATATATATATATATATATATATATATATTTTATATATATAGATAGATATAATATAGGTAGATTATATATATATATATAGATAGAGAGATAGGTGGAAGAAGAGAGGAGATAGAAGAGAAGAAGAAGAAGGGATGGCTGCAGCAGCAGCAGCAGGACCAACAACTGCAGCAGGTAGCAGCAATGGCAGCAGCAGTACCAGCTGTTGCAGCAGCTGCAAAGCAGTTGCCCCCCTTTTGCCCCTTTTTACCCCCTTAAACCCCCCATATATATATGTAGTATATATATATATATATATATATATATATATATATATATATATATATATAATATATATATATATATATAATGATAGATGGATATATAAGAGGATTAGAGAGTTAGAAATTAAAGGAAGTTAGAAGAAAAGAGGAAGAGAATAAGAAGGAAAAGAGTTAGAAGATTAGAATAGGAAGAAATTAGAGAAAGAATAGGAAGAAGGAGTTAGAAAGAAGAATAAGAATGAGAAGAAGTTAAGAAGAATTAGAAGGAAAGAAGAGATTAGAAGAAGAAGAGGAAATTAGAAAGAAAGAAGAAGAGAAATGAGAATAGTGAAATAGAAATTTAGAAGAGGTCGAGTTAGAGGGTGAATTTGAGCTCCGAGTATCGGATCACGACGAAACTTGGCGTGGAGTTAGAATACGTGATTTAGACTTTGCGGGTAGGCTCCCGAGTGGAAATCGGGGTTGTAGGGCGCCGGTATCGTGCCGTACCTTGCGTATCTTGAATATTCAAGATATCGGCAAGGGCCGTATCATGGACTAGACGTCCCTTTACCTAGGTATTTGGTAGGTAATATATCTATAGGCTAGTACCTTACTACCCTAGGGAGCACGGGTCAAAATAACAGGCGTAGGTAGGCTAACTAGGTTTCCACCTAGGTTAGGAATTTACCTTAGAAAAGATAAAATAGGAAATTGGCCTACGGCCAAGATTTGAGTTTCGAAGTCCAAGATGGACTTGGATATGGGTTGTAGAGGTTGGTAATAGTTAGAAATAGTCGCCTAGACCTAGTCTTGACTCCGGTTGACCACAGTTGACTTTTTAGACCAAAAGTCAACTATGGGTCAACACTTTACCCAATTTAGACCCAAATTCCATTAGACTTGTGTAGTTGACCGAAAGTCAACTATTAGTCACCATTGACCTAGGGTTGACCAGAGTTGACCGGAGTTGACCAGAGTTGACCAGTTGACCAAAAGTCAACTGTAAGTCAACCGTTGACTCAAATCGACCTAGATTAATTCCGTTTGACTTGCATTGACCTAGTATGACCTAGCTAGACCTAAAATGACTTAGATTGACCTCGTACAGTCTAGTTTGACGTGTCTTGACCTAGAATGACTTGATAGGGTTTAAATTGATTTGACTTTACTTCCTAAACATAGTATTGATACGTCTTATTCTCTATAGGTCCTCGAGATGCTGCATTTGCTCCAGTTGACATATCATACCATATTACAGGCGAGTACATTCTCTGACACTTTTCTAATTTACAATGATTGTTATAATTCATGTAATTAGTGTAGATATGCTTGTTCTCGACACATTGGTCACACGGATTGGTATTCATGGATCCCGACATGAGATGTTATTCCTCGTTATCTTGGTATATCTTGTGCAAGCTCCCTTGTAGTTCTTGTGCAGTATATGGACACCGATTCTCGAGGAGACTTGCTCCCTTCTCGTAGAATCCCGTGTCATAACGTGTCTTGCTTGGATCCACCCTACCAGTCGGGGACGGAGAGCACTAGTGTAGACATGTGGTCATTATCCACCTTGTTATTCTTGTAGACCTTGTGAGTGTTAATCATACACTCCACGTATGATTAACCAGGCCAATAGACCTTGTGCAAACCCAAGCCGGCCACATGTTGAAACTAGTACTCACACACCTAGATGTATGATTCTTGATTCTTGTACATGCCATGATCAGTTTACTTGCCTTGTTCTAGCTCTAGTTTACAGCTTACCTTGCCATGATACTCATATGTACATCCATGATTTTTCTTGTATATACTCTCTATTTATAGTTTTATAGCTTTTGTCATATCTTGTGAACTGTTGTTAGTAGATTGTACTCATTCCATCCTGACAGGATATGTTAAAAATATTACAGATGCTGACGAGGGAGATTATTGTACCTACTACGGTCCGGATGACGTTGTGGGCGTAGACTTGGAGACGTTGGTCCAGCAGGGCTTAGCTCCACCTGACGAGACCTTACCACTTGCTTAGTTAGAGTAGGTCTTTTATACTGGACTTTGTCTCCAGCTACTTTTGAGACTGTTATTATTATGGATTGTATTAGAGACTTGGACTTGTATATATTCTTGTGTTGGACTTGACAGGTTATTATTTTATTATGGTCTTGTTGTCTTTATCTTTCAGTCTTTACTTTGTTATCTTAGAGTTGTGATTGAGTACTCATATATATTCATTGCTTGTCCTCCGTTCGGAGTTGACCATATTCTCGACAGGTTTTGATGTATATATATAAACTGTTTAGAGTAGAAAACCTACAGCGTTCCACGTCGTTTTTACGGTGAGGGCTGGGCGTTGTCACGCACACGTGCCCTTATAGCGGGTGCGGGTCGTGACAAGCCCTTGACATTGAAAGTTCACATGAATTACGTAAAGTCATTTCATATAAATTATTGACTAACTTGGTTTACTTTGGACAGGGAAGGCCGGACGGTAAGTATGGGTAAGTCATGCATATATTTCCATGCGACACATGTATTCAACAACACGAGATAGGCTATGATATATGCCATGAAACTGATCCTAAGGCAAGATTAGAAAGACAATGAATGATAGACGGTGCACAAAAGTAAATATAACGTGTTTGGTAACGATAGCATTGTGGGCGAGCTAGCCTCCCCACCAGTGCATAACAATGTACAGGTAACCCCATAGTCTGTTTGCAGGATGCAGGAGACACATGCGGGTGCGAAGCTTCCATCGAACGTGTTAAGGCGTGGAGCCAACTCTGGGGCCTTGAAACGTTGCAAGAAGCTGAAGCACCCTATACAGGACATAATGTATTGGAACATCGCCCTGAATCATTCCATCTTGTAAGCCACTTGACACGCCTTTTATATTTCAGAGAGAGAGCTCGAACGACTTGTAATATCGGCCTAGCGCCGCTTGTAACCTTCTTGAATATCAATAAAGAGTTCGAGTTCGCTTTTACTTGTGTTTATTTACTTTCCGCTGCAATGGGGACACTCTGTGCGACTCTGTGGCCTAGCTCAAATCGGCCATTTCTGGACTTGGCCTTGCACGGGCGTAACCTAGGCCCGTACGGCATCACGCCTTAGTGAGGACGATCGCTCCTACGGGAGCGGGCTGTGACAGATTGGTATCAGAGTACGGCTTCACGTCCTTGGACTTCACATCGATTTCTCAGTTTTGAAAGCTCGTTGGAAATAAAGAAGTATACGCTCTCTCTCGTTGTGTCTTGGGATGTTCCATACAATAAGTCTAATATTTTCAAAAGCTCGTACGAGTACTCGGTTGGACAGGATCGATAGGCGAAGGCCTTTGTGCCACCATGACGGACTTGAGTTGGAAGGAACCGATGCTAAGAGTTAGCAAACGCAGTGCGTGCTTGAATGAGCTTACGCTGACACCAAACAAGTACACGAGACCGAAGTATAGTTCGAACGGGATGGCTATGCACACGGCCTTCTGGCTAAGTTGTGCCGTGTGTCGCACACCTCGACTTTTGGGTGCAATCGGCTTGCGAGCGATATCAAGTATCGCTCGATCAAGAACGGAGATACGCTTTGAGTGTCTATCGATAGGAACGCTATCGAGTTAACGCTTAGGCGTACCCAAAAGATTGGCTTGGATTTTGAGGATTAGTGCGAACGACTTAGTACGTCGAGGCGACGTGAGCGATTATGCTAGAAATTCATCGAACGAATCTGAAGGATGTCTTAGCGCATGACGCGAACGTGATTGAGGACTAGATCGTATGGCTTGAATCCGAGTGGTGTATGTGATAGGTTCGGAGAAGAATAAAAAAAAATGAGTGTCGACGACTAGTCGAGTGGCTCGAACCCTGAGTGGTGTATGGACGTCATAGAAATTGTTCGAGCGAGACTAAAGGAGTTACGGATCGTACGAGTATGTCGGCAAACGATACGATCGTGCAAAGCCTTAGAATGTGTCACGCTTAGTTGGTCGTGACTTCAAAAGTCCCGAACGAGATATCGCTGGACAACTTGTCAATGGGCAACGCGAGTTAGAAAATGGTTCGGAATGATGAATGAAAATGAATGGTCTTGATCGAGGAAACTTAGAGGATCGCGCGTACGATTTCGGATTGATTCAAATGAATTGTGACTTGAGTTTAAACAATGATTTTGAAACTAGCTTGAGGAATAGCAGTTGAACTTGATCTTGAATATTAAATGAAATTGTGGAATATCCAACTCAGACAACGACATCAACGCACGACTCAAAATCGGTTGCAAAGGAAGATCGTCAGGATACGCATATCGTCGATGGTATTAAGGCGTATCAAAGATCGATATGCGATAACTCGGGGGTACTCTGACTCGGCGAATGACGATCGTGCAAATGTCATTGTTCCGTTGGATGATATACTTGGGATGTTAAAAATGTGTCGAGAAAAGATAGACTTGGCTTGAGGATTTTCTAGTTGAACGTATGACGGTCAGACTGTCAAAATTGATTTGGCTTTGATGAAAGTGAGAATGCTTGGATTTGCTTTATTGACAACCACAACGTTAACGTTCTTGTCTTATGCGAGCGCAACTTCAGCCTCGCACATGCGTCGCACCGGATTAGGACGATCACTCCACGTGAGCGCTGATATGGTGATTCATACAGCGGAAGTGATTGAACTAGGATGGCGACGCAATTTGATTGCTTCGACTTGTGGTTTGACGCAAAGGTAAACTTGAGAAAGACTTGGTGTGCTTGATGATTAAATTTGAGGATTAAGTAGGTCTAATCCGCGTATCGAGAATGAGTTAGTCTAAACTCAAACAAGAGTTACGCCCCGATGAGAATAATTATTCCACGGAAGCGTTGCATGGTGATTCATGAACCACCGTGGATAATCGGACTCGCGTAAGATTGGGACGCAATGTATTGTCGAGCTGGATGACCTCGTGATCGAATAATGAATTGGTTAGAATGGATATGTGAAGTATGTCGATTGGGTGATTTGAATGGATTCGAATATACGCAACGAATACATTGATGCGAATAGGTGATCGTGCTCGATGTTTAGAAATCTGAGTGACACGAGCTTGGATAGAAAATCCTGTACTACCGACTTTGGTTTGACCCTAGGATTGGGGTCAGTATTGGTATTATTGTTGGGGAACTATGATTCCAATCCTGACATTGACTTAGCCTTGAAAAAAATGGCCCAGCGGATAGGCGGACGACCCTATGCCGAGTGATTGAACCTGTGTTGTTTACGTTATCGTCTGGACGGACGATAGACTTGGGGCAACAAGACTTAGAGTAAGGACGTCGAACTGGGGGTGTACGTAAACGACGGCGAGATTGGCCCAAACGAAGGAAATGATAGAAATAGATGATACGCAAAGTAAAATTGGTATAGCGAATCGAATCATCTCAAGGACCGAGATAAACGATATGTGATGCACACTTGAGTTCGATTTTAAATCGAAATTAGCAAACGATCGGCAAATCAAAACTATCACGAGTAGCTTGTCCGACTTCGCTAATCGCTAAGCTTGGTTGAAATGTACGTATTCGGGGGACGCCTTGAATATGTATACGATCCAAACACAGCGATGTGATGAACTCGTATGCAGCTGCGAGTGGATATTGCGATGCGCATGGATGATGGAGTGAGTTTGCCTCAGCCTACGACTCTCGCGTTTGATGAATTTTGACGTGCCTCGTGTGACTATTACAGCCCCATAACAAGGCGCAATAGCAACCAAGTGGAAGAAATGCTTGAATTGAATAAGTACCATCAACTCTAAAATAAATGAAAAGTTATTCAATAAAAATCGACCAAACGTATGCGACACGGAACTTGGAAAGGTACCGAGCATGGTTCGATGCAATCGAACGATAAAGCCATTCGATAAGGATTGTCTAAGAAATGTGACGACACGAGTCAAGGAACGGTAGGATGACCTGCACTCAGGAAGTCTCTAGGACGAGACTTTTTTGATTGGTGTATTATGTAATGACCCGCTCTGTCCTAGCGGAACACCGATTCAAACGACAAGTGCAACGACTCAAACGAGCCGTCGACCCGAAGAGTTGGCATCGACCTGAAGAAGAATCGATGTAAGGCTTACATTGGCCCGTCAAAGATGAATCCAGACTTAGACTTTCAATGGCGCGCTCGGAGTATCGCTCGACCGATGCGAACATCGCTAAGGTGGGTAGCTCCGATGAACTCGTCTTTGCTTAGCCTAGACATATAACAATACGGACACTATCACGAGAATTGCTAGGCGATAACCCCGTGCATGCTAATAAAGGACTCAACGCACCTAGCTAAGGGAATAATCCCATCTTGTATGCTTGTATAGAATATGGAAAAGAACATAAAAAATGTGAGATCTCTCGCACCGTGCTCTACGTTCGTGCTAAGGCACAAGCTTACGTTTATGTTCCTTATGTGTTCAAACAATGAAACAATGAATGGGTTACAATAATAAAACGGGAAGACTATCAATATAGTCGTTCCGAGTAGAGTATAACAACATTGAAAGACTATGGGATCGATGGGTCGCCAAGGCGACTCCCGTACGGGGAGTTGTATAATGAATGAATGATTGAAAATGTGAATGAACCAATGATTAAAAGAATGAATAAAAGATAAGAAAGAAAAGAATGGTTAGCGGCAGGTGTAACGGGCACGTGCAACGGGGCTCGCTACCCGTGCTGTACGGACGCCAACCTGGTCGATAACGTAAGAAGGCTAAGGGTTAGCCTACGGCTCAGAAACAGCCGTTAAGTTAAAAAGACAAGTTAATACGAAATGGTCGTGGACAAATGGCACGGACGAGGGGTGGCGATGCCGTGGCCGTGAAGAAAAAGGGATTCTGCGGCATGATCAAAGGGGGGATATGCCGGCCTAGGCGGAATCAAAGGGGGCTTACGGGCTGCCTGGGGGGGGCTTGGCTACCCGGGGGACGTAAGTGTAGGGTATTTCAAGACACTATCAACGTGTACCAGCCGCACGTTCTGAATAGTTGTGAAATACCAAGAGAAAAAGGGTCCAAAATGGCTTGTGATGCCAACGACCGGTGCATATAGAGTTAAGTGGGCTTTGCTGGTGGCAATCCACGTGCAAGTCCTTGCATTGAAATCAAAGTAGTCTAATTTAACTAAATAAAGTGCCTTCAGAACAGGCTTGAATATGACACACCAAATAATCGAGAGTACTTCGGCAAAGGAGTTAGAAAACACGCCTACGACGTGCTAGGACCCGAGGCAGGGACACGTCCTTGACATTGAAAGTTCACATGAATTGCGTAAAGTCATTTCATATAAATTATTGACTAACTTGGTTTACTTTGGACAGGAAAGGCCGGACGGTAAGTATGGGTAAGTCATGCATATATTTCCATGCGACACGTGTATTCAGCAACACGAGATAGGCTATGATATATGCCATGAAACTGATCCTATGGCAAGATTAGAAAGACAATGAATGATAGACAGTGCACAAAAGTAAATAGAACGTGTTTGGTAATGATAGCATTATGGGCGAGCTAGCCTCCCCACCAGTGCATAACAATGTACTGATAATCCCACAGTTTGCTTGCAGGATGCAGGAGACACCGACGGGTACGGAGCTTCCATCGAACGTGTTAAGGTACGGAGCCAACTCTGGGGCCTTGGAACGTTGCAAGAAGCTGAAGCACCCTATACAGGACATAATGTATTGGAACATCGCCATGAATCATTCCATCTTGTAAGCCACTTGGCACGCCTTTTATATTTCAGAGAGAGAGCTCGAGCGACTTGTAATATCGGCCTAGCGCCGCTTGTAACCTTCTTGAATATCAATAAAGAGTTCGAATTCGCTTCTACTTGTGTTTATTTACTTTCCGCTGCAATGGGGACACTCTGTGCGACTCATTGGCCTAGCTCAAATTGGCCGTTTCTGGACTTGGCCTTGCACGGGCGCAACCTAGGCCCGTGCGGCATCACGCCTTAGCGAGGACGATCGCTCCTACAGGAGCAGGGCGTGACAGATTGGTATCAGAGCACGGCTTCACGTCCTTGGACTTCACGTCGATTTCTCAGTTTTGAATGCTCGTTGGAAATAAAGAAGTATACGCTCTCTCTCGTTGTGTCTTGGGATGTTCCATACAATAAGTCTAATATTTTCAAAAGCTCGTACGAGTACTCGGTTGGACGGGATAGATAGGCGAAGGCCTTTGTGCCACCACGACGGACTTGAGTTGGAAGGAACCGATGCTAAGAGTTAGCAAACGCAGTACGTGCTTGAATGAGCTTACGCTGACAGCAAACAAGTACACGAGACCGAAGTATAGTTCGAACGGGATGGCTATGCACACGGCCTTCTGGCTAAGTTGTGCCGCGTGTCGTGCACCTCGACTTTTGGGTGCAATCGGCTTGCGAGCGATATCAAGTATCGCTCGATCGAGAACGGAGATACACTTTGAGTGTTTATCGATAGGAACGCTATCGAGTTAACGCTTAGGCGTACCCAAAAGATTGGCTTGGATTTTGAGGATTAGTGCGAACGACTTAGTACGTCGAGGCGACGTGAGCGATTATGCTAGAAATTCATCGAACGAATCTGAAGGATGTCTTAGCGCATGACGCGAACGTGATTGAGGACTAGATCGTATGGCTTGAATTCGAGTGGTGTATGTGATAGGTTCGAAGAAGAATAAAAAAAAATGAGTGTCGACGACTAGTCGAGTGGCTCGAACCCTGAGTGGTGTATGGACGTCATAGAAATTGTTCGAGCGAGACTAAAGGAGTTACGGATCGTACGAGTATGTCGGCAAGCGATGCGATCGTACAAAGCCTTAGAACGTGTCTCGCTTAGTTGGTCGTGACTTCAAAAGTCCCGAACAAGATATCGCTGGACAACTTGTCAATGGGCAACGCGAGTTAGAAAATGGTATGGAACGATGAATGAAAATGAATGGTCTTGATCGAAGAAACTTATAGGATCGCGCGTACGATTTCAGATTGATTCAAATGAATTGTGACTTGAGTTTGAACAACGATTTGAAACTAGCTTGAGGAATAGCAGTTGAACTTGATCTTGAATATTAAATGAAATTGTGGAATATCCAACTCGGACAACGGCATCAACGTACGACTCGAAATCGGTTGCAAAGGAAGATCGTTAGGTTACGCATATCGTCGATGGTATTGAGGCGTATCAAAGATCAATATGCGATAACTCGGGGGTACTCTGACTCGGCGAATGACGATCGTGCAAATGTCATTGTTCTGTTGGATGATATACTTGGGATGTTAAAAATGTGTCGAGAAAAAGATAGACTTGGCTCGAGGATTTTCTAGTTGAACGCATGACGGTCAGACTGTCAAAATTGATTTGGCTTTGATGAAAATGAAAATGCTTGGATTTGCTTCATTGACAACCACAATGTTGACGTTCTTGTCTTATGCGAGTGCAACTCCAGCCTCGCACATGCGTCGCATCGGATTATGACGATCACTCCGCGTGAGCGCTGATATGGTGATTCATACAGCGGGAGTGATTGAACTTGGATGGCGTGGCAATTTGATTGCTTCGACTTATGGTTTGACGCGAAGGTAAACTTAAGAAAGACTTGGTGTGCTTGATGATTAAACTTGAGGATTAAGTAGTCCAATCCGCGTATCGAGAATGAGTTAGTCTAAACTCAAACAAGAGTTATGCTCCGATGAGAATGATTATTCCACGGGAACGTTGTATGGTGATTCATGAACCACCGTGGATAATCGGACTCGCGTGAGATTGGGACGCAATATATTGTCGAGCTGGATGACCTCGTGATCGAATACATGAATTGGTTAGAATGGATATATGAAGTATGTCGATTGGGTGATTTGAATGGATTCGAATATGCACAACGAATACATTGATGCGAATAGGTGATCGTGCTCGATGTTTAGAAATCTGAGTGACACGAGCTTGGGTAGAAAATCCTGTACTACCGAATTTGGTTTGACCCTAGGATTGGGGTCAGTATTGGTATTATTGTTGGGGAACTATGATTCCAATCCTGACATTGACTTAGCCTTGAAAAAAATGGCCTAGCGGATAGGCGGACGACCCTATGCCGAGTGATTGAACCTGTGTTGTTTACGTTATCGTCTGGACGGACGATAGACTTGGGGCAACAAGACTTAGAGTAAGGACGTCGAACTGGGGGTGTGCGTTAACGACGACGAGATTGGCCTAGCGCCGCTTGTAACCTTCTTGAATATCAATAAAGAGTTCAAATTCGCTTATACTTGTGTTTATTTACTTTCCGCTGCAATGGGGACACTCTGTGCGACTCTGTGGCCTAGCTCAAATCGGCCGTTTCTGGACTTGGCCTTGCACGGGCGCAACCTAGGCCCGTGCGGCATCACGCCTTAGCGAGGACGATCGCTCCTACGGGAGCGGGGCGTGACATGCATCACTATTCACATATTTATATACATAGATATATATAGGAAAGCTATATATAGGCACATACGTATATATATAGAGAGAGAAAGAGAGGTAAAAGAGTAAGTGAGTATGTGTGTGTTTGGCATGTGTGTGAAAGGATATGTGTTAATGTTCTAAAATTTAGTGATAGGTAGGTGTATGTGACATGGGATACATGATGTCAAAGGGTGTATGAATGCATGTGTGTAAAAGGTTTAGGTTAACTCAGTTTATAGAAATACATACATACATACTTACCTTGTATACATGCATACATACATATCATGTATATTACATTTACATGATACATACATGTATACTTGTATTATATTATACTTACATTCATGCATATTAGATACTTGTATTTATATTAACATATTGCAAACATTCATTTCATTCATGCATCTATGCATTACCTACATGTTTTATACATATGCATACATTGTATATTCATATCATTTCATACATTAACATAGAGACATACAAACATGCACACATTATATATTTCATACCTTGCATTACCTTACATATCATGTTTATATTATCATTTATTCCTTTCATATATTACATTATCTTTAAGTTGAATACATCATATATGGATACAATACATTATCTTGCATGCTTGCATTCATATATTACATTCTATATTACCTATATACATGTATTTCCTCCATTCATTCATGCTTGCATCATATACTCTACATTACCATACATATTATCATTATACATTACATTACAATATTTATACATTATGCATTCATATCTATCATTACATATATATCTTGCATTCATATCTAGCATTCATTATATACTTTCATGCATACATTGTATATCATTCTTTCATTCATGCATTGCTTATATGCATTATATTAATTGCATTCCTACATGCTTGCATTCAACCATATATATACATTAATGTAAAGAATATATATCATATATATATATCATTTCATTCATCTAACATATCATGCATTACATACTCCATATTTATTTAATATCCATACTACATAGGCTCATAGGTTACACAAAATGCATATATCATATAGTCATTCTTCTACTTAAAATCAATACTGTACCAATTGGGCATTCACTAAATTCTAGGATTAAAGTATGTCGTAGTCCTTTGTGTTAGCTTTCCGAAACTTTAAACGGATCGCATTTTCATGTCCGGAAGCTCCCGGAATCGCAAAAATACCGAAACACATTCGTTTTTCGTACATCTGACACTCAAATAATTCTACAGAAAGTTACAGAAAGAATTTGGATTATTAAAATATATTTGGAAAGCTAACTTCGATACGGTTGTTTTAAAAAAACGGGAGATAAATCGGAGTTCTAAGCTAAAAGTTATGACATTTCTAATTTGCTTTGGTTAATAAAAACGTGGATGAAAATTATGACGGATTTGACAAAAGACACATTTAGGCCAAGATACTTGGATACAAACATAGGTATCCAAATAAAAATCCTTCTAACCATTCTAACTAAGATCAATCCACTCTCTAACCATTATAAAACTAAATTTAAATATCTATTTAAACTATTATCATACATACATACACATGGGGTGTCCTAATTTGGGATCTATCAAGTAGGACACAAGACATATATCTAAAATTCTCAAGAGAGCTCCAAATGGCCTCAAATTTGAATCTAAATGTGACACATGCATGAGGATGGATCCTACGGATTCAAAACTAATTTATATGTAAAGGAAATCGATTTAGAGGATGGATTTTAGCTATTGGAGTGGAATCCCAATAAAATCCTTTAGGATACGGCTCCGATACGAAGATCCCTCAAAGTGGACATTCCTCCTTGCACTCCTCTTCCAATCCTTGGTAGCCCCCTTCCCTTGGAGAATGGGAATGATTGAGGGAAGGTTTGGTGAAAAATGATTTGATTGGAGATCAAATAAATGGGAAGGCTCTCTAAAATTGGAGAAGAACAAAAGGAAAATAAAAATGCAAGATTGTAATGAATGAAATGAATCATTCTCTCCTAAAGGTGGCTGCCATAAAGAGTCCATTAGGGCTAATGAGAAATGTCCTAATTGCCCCTCTCTAGTCTCATATGGTTAAGTCTAGACTAGGTTCAAGTTTGGGGTCAAAATGATCTAGTTTTGAGTCTCTAACTTAACCATTCTAACATGATAAAAATTAGTTTAATTAACTAACTTAATGTTGGGTCTTGTGAGCCATGCTTAACTTAATATTGGGTTCCATCTAGAGTTCAAGCTACCCGGGTCACATACAAGTCGGAACGAGACGAAACTCAAACCCGACTAAACAAATCCAATAAAAAACAATATTAAAAATATAAAATTTTCCCAAAATATTAAAATATAAAAATGACCAAAATTATAATACATCAATTTAAATATTATTAAAATAATCTAAAATTCACCAATTAATCAAAATCCTAAATAATTCAAAAGTCACAAAATGACCAAAGTACCCTTAGTCTAAAAAATTGTAAATAATTATTCTAATCATATGGTTAGGTCCCCATGGTCATGGTCCGCCTCTAAGCTTAGCAAAACTAGGGATTAACTAGTTAACCATCCAAATCACGATTCAACATTTTAAATTGATTTAAAAAATTACCAAAAATCACAACATGAGTTAAATCTTATTATCGATTAATCAAAATTATAAAAATTCAAATTACCCTTATTTGGGAAACTGGGTGTTACAGTGGTCAACCATCTTCCACTATATACTGCAGCTTGGAAACGACTCAGAAATGAGCCGTCCAGACCGTATGTATATCATCAACCATTTAAATGTATTAAAAATTTAAAAATAAATAACTACCTAAATACTTCACAAATTATTAAAAAAATTAACTAAATTTAACTATCTAATATGATTTATTTATAACTAAATAATTTTCACTTAAGTGGTTAAGATGTGAGGTATTTTTCTGCTTGCTTGAGTTTAATTCCTAAAAAGACAATTTTTATTTTTAAAAATTATACATTTAATTTTTGTAACTTTTTTTGCACGTGCATATTACTAATTTTAAATAAAGAACAAATATTTCCAAATTTAAATTGTGAAAATTATATGACACAGTAATAAGCAACCTTACTAAAATAACTATACCTCTATTTATCTCAAGGAGTTGATATTCATTAGCTATGCAAGTTATATAATTCAATTTCTACTAAAGGATTGGTAAGTTATTTTTATCTTATCGCTTTTATATTCAAGATATCTCTTCTCTTGATATGTGTGTGTGTGTGTGAGAGAGAGAGAAGAGAGAGAGAGAGAGAGGAGGAGAGAGAGACCGTGCGCTATTTTAGAAAGGAAAAATTTATGAAATATTCAAAAAACGAAAAAGTTTTATGAAAAACCCACCGCGCAATAACATTTCATCGCGTGCCCAGAATTAGCAAAAAATATATAAGAGGGTTTCGAATGACCTTTTTGCCCTTCTAATTTATTGAAAACACCCACGAAACTACTCTTAAAAAATGTTTCGATACTTCAACTTCTTTCATACGCTTTTGAATCTAGGTTTTCTCCTCAAATATCTTCAAAAACTCGTCGGAAAATTTCGGAAAGACCGAGACAAACGACAAAAGTGCTAAAATGGAGGTCATTATTTTTTGCGCTAAAATTTCGGAAGACCGACTAACAAAGAAGCTATTAATCTCAGTCTCCTCGAAGATACGCTCATTTTGCGACAAACCGAACCTCGTTTCGACCTCCCAGTCAAAAGTTATGGCGCTCCAAAGTTTCAACTGACCATAAAATGCAGGAGAATGACCATTCTCCGTGTTAGAACATGAAAATGTTAATTTCGTATGATGGTGGCCATTCTCCGTCTTAATTTACACGAAGAATGACCATTATCTGTGTTAGTAACAAGGAGAATGGCATTCTCCGTCTTAATTTACATGGAGAATGACATTCTCCGTCTTAATTTACACGGAGAATGACCATTCTGCGTTAGTAACACGGAGAATGGCATTCTTCGTCTTAATTTCATGGGGAATGTCATTCTCCGTCTTAATTTACACGGAGAATGACCATTTCTCTGTGCTAAATTACACGGAGAATGGCCTTTCTCCGTCTTAATGGCCATTCTTCGTGTTAGAAACACGGAGAATGCCATTCTCCGTGTAAATTAACACGGAGAATGGCTTCTCCATGTTAATTTACACGAAGAATGGCTATTTCCAGTGTTAAACGTAGGAGAATGACCATTCTCCATGTCATTTAACACGGAGAACGGCCATTCTCCTGCTAAATTACATGGAGAATGGCTATTCTCCGTGCTAAATTATACGAAGAATGACTATTCTCCGTGTTAAATGACACAGAGAATGATCATTCAAATGTTAAAACACAGGAGATACCATTCTCCGTGTTAGAAACACGAAAAATGGGATTCTTCATGTTAATTTACACGGAGAATGATATTCTCCTTGTTAAAATGCAGAGAATGACTATTCTTTGTGTTATATCGACGGAGAACAGTTGACAGAAACGTAATTTTTTATTTTTTTTTTTTGTGGAAAAAAATTTGACATGAATAAAGATTCAAGAGTTTTCGTTCTTCTTTCAAAACGATGCTAACTCTTATGGAAAAGAAGAAGAAGATATTCTCTCCATAATTGACCTAATTGTCGGAAAAGAAGAAAAGAAGATGAGCGATGATCGGAGTTCGACTGAAAAAAGTACGGTGAACTACGAACGATCTTTACGATTTTTGCTGAAGATAAGAGCAATGGAATTCAGATCTCTCATAAAAAAAAGAAGAAGAAGAGAAGAGAAGTCGACGAGAATCGCAATCCAAATCTGAGTTTGTGCGGAGGGGTAGTTATGGTATTAATTTTGTAATACAGAACATCTAAAGGGAATCTTGGAATAGTTAATGTGAAAATATATAGTTCTGGGCATTTCTTAAAATCCATCCTGCGGGTGGGTTTTTCAGAAAAAGCAACCCCAAAATTGGGTTTCTCAGCAATTTTCAGTTTTAGAAAGGTTGCTTGTTATTATTGTACACATGTTTTTTATTTAAAATTTAAAATTATTTGTTTCTTGGTGTAAAATGGTTGACTACTTGTGGTTATTTAGTTGGAATATATCTAGTTTAACCTGTCATATAATAACTTACAAACAAAAAATAAAAGTAATAAATATAAATGAATTCTACCCGTGGGTCTTCCACAAATTCCAGACTACTATAAAATGCTTCCTTCTTTCAATTTTCCCAACTCTTTTCTTTCTGTATACTATTAATTTAAAATATATCGTCATATACAAAATGTTACGATATACAATAGAATTATATACGAAAAACTCATGGTAGAGCACATAAATAATACTTCTTGTATCAATATTTTAATATCTCATACAAGAGCTTAAAATGTTATGTGTACAATATATTTTGACATTTAGGAAATTGTTAAGATGCACCACACAAA
>JANAVB010011608.1:0-35002 GCA_029216955.1 Iris pallida | reverse complement strand
CGATTGCCATTGAATCTGTAAAAGCTTAATGATTATTACAATTTATTCCTTACCTCATGACAGTTGTTCCTTGAAACATGTAGAAAATCAAAAAGAAACAAAACGACTAATTCTCTTTTAAATAGCTTCATCATTACGGTTTTGCATGTTTCTATCGTGTAGTATTTCTATTAGTAATATACACTACAATGAATATTTTAGATTTTACAATTAACAATCTTCTATTAACCTTCATTCACATTTGATAGCCACATTCAAAGCATATGACTAATTTAGGTAAATTTTGTCCAAAAATCAGATACACATTCCAACATTATTTTTCTCGATTCATAAATAAAAAAGAAGACAAATCAATATAGCAAAGTGCTAATAAAACAGTACAATAAATGTTCTATATATTAAAGAGTAAATCACGGAAATAAAATAGGAGATAAAGAAGGCAAGAAAGAATTAACACTTTGCTTATTTAAAACTTAAATCTGTTAAAAATAACAAAATTTGTGCGTAGTAATTATTTTTCTTTCTATCATCTCAATTCTAAAAGACCATCCTAAAACATTAGTAATGGACATCTTACTTAAACTGGAAAGCTGATACATAAAAAAAAACTATAGTCTCTCACGTATAGTTGACTTGTAATGTCAATCTAATTTTTATTGTTTGAATTAAAGTAGAAGTATGGTTAATTTGTTTCAACTTTTTTTTAAAAAAATGTTCAAACTTTTTTAATGTTCCAACTCAATTGTAGTGTTCAAACTTTCACGTCCATCCACTTACTAACTAAAATTTGGAATCTAATAGGAATGAAAAGTCCCGATGAATGCATAGATGCCACACTATAAACATATGTATGAGACCTACATCCTCCAACTGCACAAGTAAAGCAAAATAGAGGTATAAGTATGTCATTGCCGGGAACGCCGGGGCACGCTATTCGATGAAAAATAGAGAAACTGAAACAGTTGTAAAGACAACGTTTCAAATGCAATTCCTTAAAGAAGGTTTTGCAACAGAAATCCAGAAGGATTCTGCGAATTACGAGATCTAAAAAGATATCGTAATACACGAATAATCTAAAAAGATTTTCGTGATCGTAGCAAACTGGCAGTAGTGCCTTCTAAAAAGAAGATACTGACAGAACTGCTAAAGGCAACAGTAAGATTACAGGCGAGAGATGGAAATGCTGGGGTGAATTATCACCGTTGCTCAAAGCTTTATTCGTCCTCTGCGAACAGCTTCCAGGAACCAGCAAGGTTGACGGAAAACCTTGGAACACTCCTGCTCTTCTGACTCATCGGAAGACGGCGAACTCCTCTGGCAATGGCTCTACTCTTCTCTCTCTGTTTTAAGTAACAGAACCCACGCGTACTAAAAAGTACTAGTGTTTGTGTTAAAGAACACGCTCACTACTCTGTTGTGTTAAAGAACACTTAGAGTTTTTCTCCCTGGAATTCTGATTACTACTACCCTCAGAGAGAGGAGAGAACCTGCATATATAGCCCCGGGGCGGTTGCCAAGCAGTTGCCTGAACTTCAGGGTAGTGGCAGAACCACTCCTGAACGTGCAGCAACTGCTGCAACCGTTCCCGCTCTAATATGCAGCCAGCCATACGCACACACGCGGACACGCGGGTACGCGGGTTCGCGGGTTCGCTGTGTATGCTGCCATACGCTAAGTGCAAAGTGCGCCAACAAAACGCTACATTACGTCTCATGAGCCCGAGTCCGAGTCCGAGTCGTTAAGCTCCTGCGGAGCTTAGCTCCATGGAAATAAATTTCCAAGAGCAAAAAGCTTACAGCTTCTTAATTGTTGATTAAGCCTTTATACCATTAATAATTAATCCCACATGGCACACACCCATGTGCACTACATGTGCATCTCCATAAAGAGAAAAGACTCATATATGTGGAGATACACATTCCTTTCTAGCCGATGTGGGACTAAAAACCAAAACAAAAGGCTACAAACCCAACAAAATAGATAATACAAATTATAAATTATCTATGACAGTAATGTTACAAAACGAGAAAGATAATAACACAAATATTAATGTTAAGTAGCTATTAAAGGGGAAAAGAAAAATAAAAGGATTTAGAGTGAATGAAGCAACAAAGAGTACAACTTTCCCCTTCCAACCTAGTAAAAATTTATTAATTCCCTTTATAATTTTCATATTCTATTTTATATCTTGTAGATTGTTCTTCTTTGCTATCACGATTATTCGTCTCGGTTTATGTTTAGAATCAAACTCAGCCAATGAATTATCCAAAATACGTCCAAACCTTATGTTGGTCTGAATTTGGCATATACACGGCCTTGAGTCGATTCCTGATCCATATAAATGTTTTCCACTTGAATACTTATAAAAATTAAGTAAAACCTTTTAGGAGGAAAAATAAAAATAAATGATTGTTGCAAATCAGAAAGTTGTCTTCACTTTTGTGCAAAATACAAATGAAGTGAGTGAAGTGTACAAACAACACTCTTTTGGTGGTGGGGTAGCTGCAGTCAGCAGCAGTAGAGAAAGAGAGAATAATAAACACTGCCCTTTTGCTCCTCTCACCACCATACTTTTTCATTACAGCTCCTCACTTTCCCTTCTCTCTCCTCTCTCTCTCTGAGAGTGTATGGGAATATTATCTTCTTCTTCATCTATGATCTATGTTGTAGTTGTAGTTTGAAAGAATTGGATCTAATGGGGAGGTTCTTCTTGAGCTCTCTACTTCTTCTTCTTCCTCTTCATCTTCTTCTTCTTCTTCCTCTTTTGGTGAGTGGGGGTGACATAGTTCATGAAGATGATCAGGCCCCAAAGAAGCCAGGGTGCTCCAATAACTTTGTTCTGGTATCATTTTCATTTGCCTTTTCCCACTAAAATCTGAACAAATTCCTCAACTGGCTAACTTTCCTGTCCTTTCCTTTTCTTTTTTTTTTTTTTCCTTCTTCTTCCTGTGTTTCCATGTAGAAAGATCTCACCATTTTCTTGGAAATTTATAGTTTTCTTGCTAACCTGCGAGAATGTGGAAAACCCAGAATAGGAATAAGGAATTTAGATACTCCTGGAGTTGGGAATTGAAAGAAGTTAGATTAGTTTTGTATGAGTTTAGTATGGTGTATGATAACCATAAATTTTTTTTTGCACTAAATAGCATCTACATCGTTTGTTTCTAGTAATGCGTTGTAGTTATAGTAACGATGGTCGTTGTAGTAGTATACGTAACCTTATTCCTTTTAAACATTTTAAAGAGCATGTTAATTTTCACCATCTTTTTTACAATTAGGGCCACAATAGAGCCTGGACACGTTCAATATACTCAAAGATTGAAAAAAAGAAAAAAAGTGTTCAAGTTAGCGCTGGAGTCGGCTCAACTCGAAAACAGCTTGCGGGCTGCTCAGATTTGAGCAAGAGTCGAGCTGAGTGAATTTGTATCAACACTAGCAATATCAATTTCAGTTTTGGGCCATGGTCTCAGCTGGTCTCTTTAAAAAGATGAGTATATAAAAGTTGAGTCGAACCGAGTCCTAGTCAAATTATTAGAGCCTAGCAGAGTGTATTACTAGTTAAGCTCGGTGAATCGTGCTTGTTCACGAGCTAGCAAGCGGAGGTTCCTATATTCAAACTCGCCTTGTTAGTAAAAGCCGAGTCGAGCTCGTGAGCTGCATTGCTCCTCCTTTGCGTACCATCTTGCATTAATACAAAGTTTTTCGGTACAATGATGCAATATTACCTACAGTTGATTGTATTGTGCTTGGTGTTTAGATTTTTCTTTCTATACTCTTTTGTGAGCATTTCATCTCACTACTTGATAATTGTCAGGTTAAAGTTCAAACTTGGATTGGCAACAAAGAAGAAAGTGAGTATGTTGGTGTTGGTGCTAGGTTTGGCCCGCCTATTGTGTCCAAAGAGAAGTATGCCAATCGTACTCGCCTCGCCATAGCTTACCCTGCTGATTGCTGTACTGCTCCAAAAAATAAGGTTCTTTCGTATAATTTTGCTTTGTATGTTATTCAAAAGCAACGTGTTTACAAATTAATATCATTTTTTTTCTCTCTTAGCTTGTTGGAGAGGTCCTCTTAGTTCACCGGGGTAAATGCAAGTTTACAAGAAAGGCAAAAGTTGCAGAAGCTGCTGGTGCTTCTGCTATACTTATTATAAATAACCGTAAAGGTATGCAGTTACTATGTAACTTTATGTTCATGCTTCATTTTGAAATATTTGAATTGCTAACCAACTATATAGCTTTATGCCCTCTTGCATATAACATTAATTGTGTGGCTCAGAGCATTAAACAATTGAAGATTGATTCTATTTACTAGACCAAACCTAAATATCCTCATGCATCCCAAGTTGGACTTGTTGTTTTATTACCATAGGATGAAGATTAGCTATAGGTGAATCTGGTCAAAACGTATCCAATTTAAGAAATGGCTTATAGACTTCTACTCTAAGTCCTATTACGATTTGCAATCATATCTTAGTCTTATTGCTCCAATTTTATGCTCTGTTTGGCCTACCTTTGCAAACCTGTTTGGATTGGATCCGTCCAACAATCTTCCCCTCCAGTCTAACAAGGAGGGCTTTGCCACCATCTCTACCTACGTAGAGTTCATGCAGGACAACTTCCGACAAAATTCACACTTCTCTCGCGGTAGAGACTTCGTTAGCATGAATACACCATTCCTGTCGGTATGGATCTTTTCCAAATGCAATCATTTCATCCAGAATGTCCCGTGTCCGGTGATAGCGCACATCAATTTGTCTTAACTTTGAATGAAAGCTAGGGTTCTTGCTAAAATGACTAACACTCTAACTGTCACAATATACAATGTATCAACCATGTTCCTAATCTCTCTCCTTAAGAAATTGCTTCATCAGAAGCATCTCCTTACCGGTCTCTATAGAAGCGTACTACGCTACGGTGGAAGAAAGTGCAACAGCCTTTTTGTGGCCGAAATTGCCACAAAATTGCACCCCTACAAAAGTGACCAAGTACCTTGGGCTCTTATACTAGTTGGGGTTAAGAGGGAGATTATTGAACCGGTCTAAGCCAAACGGTCTGCAAATGGTAGTCCAAATGGAGCAGAAAATTGACTTTATTTGACTAAGATTAGGATTACATCTCCTAATGGGGTTCGGACTAGAAGTCCGCAAGCCATGGATTAAAATGGATATAATCTAATTGAATTCACCTAGAGCTAATTTTAGTTATAATAGAACCCGTCATATTTTGAGTTGAACTTCGTTATATATATATATATATATATATATATATATATATATATATATATATATATATATTTTTGGAATTGGTAAATTATTTCTGGAATCGCTCCCACTGGGATTCGAACTCCTGACCACTCGGACCGCATGCATCTCCCTTAACCACTAGGCTAGAGGTCATTTGCACCACCATATATATATATATATATATATATATATATATATATATATTTTTTTTTTTTTTTTTTGCACCACCATATATATATATATATATATATATTTAAAAGAGGTAAATGTGGCGAACGCTCCCACCAGGAATCGATCTCCTGACCACTCGGGCCGCATGCATCTCTCTTAACCACTAGGCTAGAGGTCATTTGCTATATATATATATATATATATATATATATATATATATATGGAAAAAGGTAAATTTTATTCCAAATGAAAAGCCATAATCATACAACATACAAACTGAGTGGGACTCCCACTCAACACTCATCCATTCTCCATAGCGGTCACATCAAACTCAATGTTATGGAGAATGCCAACCGGAGGTGTGACTAGTCCCTCAAAGATCCGGCAGTTTCGCTCCCGCCAAACATGCCAAACCGAAGCCGCCAGACGAATTCTGGCTGTACGGAACCAGTCATGACCTCGACCCCTGCTATCTCGTATCACCGGGATGATGTCCCTAATGTATTTACCAGAGACGCCCACTCCCAATATCCGACTCTGCTCCGACCATATCTGCCATGCCAGAGTGCACTCGAAAAAGATATGTTTAATAGACTCAGGCTCCAAACAGCAAAGCACACATTTGGGGTCCGGCACTGGCACTCCAAAAGAACTCAGGCGATCCCTCGTCAAGAGGCGACCCAGAAGAAGCTTGTAAACATACAACTGCATCTTCCTGGCCAGACCCTTACACCAGACGAACTCATACTCAGAACTCAGAGGGAAAGTGTGCCGGATAAGATTGTAGCAACTACGGAACTCCCCCGAGCCCGAAGATGCTCCAGACGGCTCCCAAATCCACCGATCCGCAGGCAAATCCGGATCAATGACGGTAGACATAATGAACCCTCCCAGCTCCTCAGTGTACCGATAAGAGTCCGGCCTCCACTCTCCATCTCGTAAGATCCGACTACACGTCAGACCTCGCCTGTCCTCCGTGTGAGCCGGGGATCCCCTAATGTCTAGCAACGAACGCCGATCTATCCAAGGGTCCCGCCAGAGGTCCGTACCCGACCCATCCTTCATGACCCTCCGGATAGCAGACTTGAGCACACCCCTGTGTCTCAGGACAGTCTTGAACGTGACAGAATGGTTATCAGAACACGTCCAAAAATTGCCCTGCTTCACGTATCTGCTGTGCATCCAGTCCGCCCAGAGAGACCCCCCGCTAATGAATCTCCAGGCCAGCTTGAGCGCAGAGGCCTCCCTGATCTCCAGCAACGGTCTGAGCCCCACACCTCCCTCCTTCCTGGGACGACAGAGCTGCTCCCACGAGATCGCATGCATACCCTCCCTCTAAAGGAAATCCGCACATAGACGCTCCACTCGCCGAATAGTGGCCACCGAGAGGAGGATGGACTGTAGCCAAAAATGGGCCACAGCCGAGATCACAGATCTGATCAGCTCTATGCGTCCACCAAAAGACAGACCGGCGGCTTGCCAGCCTTCTACTCTCCGCTGGACATACTCTACCAGGTCCTGGCAGTCCTGATCCCGCGCATAATTGACTGTGAGGGGCACTCCTAAATAACGCACCGGAAGATGACTCCTCGCGATACCCAGGACATCAGCCCGCTCCTCCTTTTGGGAACACCGGAAACTGAAGTAGACCCGACTCTTATCCCTGTTCAGCTGGAGACCCGAGAAGGACTTCAAATCTTCCATAATACCCGCAAGCGGCTGCAACCCCATCGTCGAAGGCTGGATGAAGACCAGAAGATCATCAGCATATATAAGGTGTGTAACTGGAGGGTCCATCCTCCGAAACAGAGGCACCAGCCGACCACGGTGCACTGCCATGTCCATCAAACAAGTAAAGTATTCCATCACAAGCGTGAACAGGTAAGGGGACAATGGGTGACCTTGCCTAAGCCCACGGTTGCTCTGGAAGTACCCATAAGGAACGCCCTGGATGAGAACTGAGAAAGTAGGAGACGTGATGCACTCCCTGATCAACGCAACCCAGTGATCCGCGAATCCCATGGCAGACATCAGATGGCAGAGGAAGTCCCAATTGACCATGTCATACGCCTTTCTCAGGTCCAGTTTAACACAATCTTTCTTCCCACCAGGTCTGCTGAATCCTCTCACCATCTCATGTGCCAGGAGGCTATGCTCTGCAATCGACCTCCCCTTGATGAACGCAGCCTGGTTTGGAGAAACCAAGTCCTGCATGATTTCCTCTATCCGCCGGCACATAAGGTGCGTAATTATCTTATAAAGATAATTACAACAGGCAATAGGTCTGAAGTCTGCCAATGCTGTCGCGCCCTCCTTCTTAGGCACCAAGGTCAGGAAAGTGTGATTCAGCTCCTTCAAAAGCTTTCCCTTAGTGAAGAACTCCTGGACCACCTCCACGACCTGAAGCTTCAGAATATCCCAATGGCGCTTGAAGAAACCACTGCTGAAGCCATCTGGATCAGGGGCCTTGTTAGGGTCCGCCACCTTGACAATAGATTCCACCTCCTCCAATGTGACAGGGGCAAGTAGGATGCTATTCCCAAATGGAGTCACCAACCGCTTCGTAACAACCTCTGGGAACACGGACAGGTAGTCAGTCTGGAAATATAAATCAGAATAGTACCTGACAGCCTCGTCCTGTATCTCAGCCGGCGTCCCCACCAGAGTGCCATCCGCATCAAGAAGCTGGAATATGTAATTCCGATTCTGTCTAGTCCGGATAACGTCATAAAAGAACTTGGAGCACCGGTCTCCATCCTTCAGCCAGGAACATTTGGCTCGCTGAGCCGAGCTAATTTCCTTCTGCAGCCTCAGAATGTTGACTTCTCCAATCAGTTCCTTCTCTCTAGCCGCCAGATCTCCATTAAGCATGTCAGCTTGCAAATCCTGCTGCAAAGATCTCAACTCAGCCTCCTTATCTTCTAGTGTGGTCTTGGACAACCCCTGCACCCAACTCCTGAGAGCTCTCTTCGTGGCCTTGAGGCGACGAACCAATCGGAATTGAGCCGTCCCCTCCTGACCGCTAGACAGCCCCTCAGCGACAGCCTCTAGGTAGCCCTCCGAGAGATACCAACTATTGTTATACCTAAACGGACGGAACTTTCCAAGAGATCGAGTAGAGAAGCCAACCCTGATGGGGGAGTGATCGCTCGTCCCAGCTGCCAGACCCTCAGCCGAAGAGTTGGGGAAGTGACGGAACCACTCCCCGTTGTCCAGAGCTCGATCAAGCTGACAAGCAACCCTGTTGTGAGTTGCTTTGTTGTGCCAAGTCCAGATGAAGCCTGAGCGAGACAGTTCCCGAAGCCCCGCAAGCAGGAGGCATCTCTGAAAATCATAAAGAATAGAATCTGGAACCGGACGACCACCCAGCTTCTCCCCACGATGCATAAGAGCGTTGAAGTCCCCGATCAAGAGCAGAGGGAGACACGACGACTCAGCAACATCGGAGGCACGAGAGATGTCGCTCCATAGTGACTCCCTTCTCCTTCTGTCATTGTGGCCGTAGACCGCCCCCAGTAAGAACCGGAAGCCACCCTTGTTCACGAAGGAGATGGCAATCAACTGCTCCGTCATCAAGATCAAGTCACCATCCCAATTCTTCGAGTTCCAGCGAACCCAAATCCTGGCCATGTCACAAAGGGCCAGGTTGTGCAGCTGGGCCTAATGAGAAGGAGTCCGCCGAGTAAGGGTCTTCTCCCCTTTGATCTTGGATTCTAAAATAACAGATATTTAAAGCAGTGATATCATATGTTTGCCTCTCGATAAGAGATTCCGCATCGTGTAAGCTTAACTTAAGCTTAGATACCTCCTCAGTGTTTTCCGTGGGTGTAGTGTTTCTAACATTTTCTAATAAGCATGAAAGTCTATGGATTCCAGCTTCATGAGCCGTGATTTTATCCTTAGCATGTTTATATTTGTTAATAACCTTTTTGTGGTCTTCAAGAAGATCACTAAAGGCATCACCTACTTCATCAAAAGAAAAGTCGTCGAGAGAATCATTTACCTTATCTGAAGTTGCCATTAGGCAGACGTTTGTCGTGTCTTGCGGAGAGTCCTCTTCTTCGTCTGAATCACTGGTCTCGTTTTCGTGCCAGATGCTAGTGTTGGCATACTTTCTTGATGTTGGCTTCTTGTACGGCTTTTCGTATCTGCTTCCTTTCTTTGCTACAGGACAATCTTTTCTGACGTGTCCCGTCTTCTTGCATCTAAAGCAGGTGGGTTCTTCCTCATCGTCTTTTTGTTCCTTCTTCCTTCGGTTGAAGCGTAGGAACTTCTTGAAATTCCGAACCATGAGTGATTGATCGTCACCTTCGGAATCGTCTTCATCTGTTTCCTCTGAAATGGTTCTTCGGCGATGAGCTCTTAAGGCAATTTCTTTTTTCTTTTGGAGCAGTTTCTTCAAAATCTTTGAGGTCGAGCTCATGCGTCATCAGCTTGCCTATCAGAGTTTCTAGTGACATAGTCGTAAGATCATTTCCTTCGATAATCGTCGTGACCTTGGGGTTCCAGATCTTCGGCAATCCTCTTAGCACTTTGCGTATCTTCTCATGGTTGGATTTGCCAAGGAAAGATAGAGGGTTGACGATGTCGAGGAATCTGGTGAACATCTGAGTAATCGTCTCATTTGGCTTTATTTTGAATGCCTCGTATTCTTGTGTCAAACGGTTGATCTTTGATTCTTTAACTTGTGTGGTTCCTCCATGAGTCACCTCCAGAAGCCTCCATACTTCGTGTGAGGTGGAACGTGTAGAGACCCTGTTGAATTTAGTCCTGTCTATTGCACAGAAGAGAGCATTAATGGCCCTAGCATCTAGACTTGCCTGTTTTTTTCCTGGTCGGAATATTTGTCGTGGGATTTTTCAACAAGAGTCCCCTCGACAGCTATTCTGGCAGGCTTCTTGTAACCATCCGTGACGATGGTCCACAGATCAAAGTCTAGAGACTTGAGATAAAAACTCATCCTAGTTTTTCAATAGGTGTAGTTAGTTCCGTCAAATGGGGGTGGCCTATTTGTGGATTGTCCCTCACCATAGTTGAAAAAGGGAGGTTGTGTGGTTGCCATGGATCAGTTCTAGGATGTTAATCCAATAAGAGAACAGAGCTCTGATACCAATTGAAGTACGTGTAGGCAACTCTAGAGGGGGTGAATAGAGTATGTGTCAATAATACCCAATTAAAAATTTAACTCTATTCAAGTCCAACCAACAGGAATAATAATCAGAGTATAAGTGCGGAATATAAATAGAGATCAGAGAAGCATACGCAGACACAGCAGTTTTTAACCTGGTTTCTTTCGTGGAGGACTAGTCCAGACATGAGAACTCTAGCTCAGGATTGAAATCCACTATTTGTGAAATAGCGTACAACCACGTGCCTTCACTCAGAAGAGTACGCCAACTTCTTACAGATTCACGGATGGCGAAACTTGGAATTGTCCAAGTGACTTCTTTTGAAACTCTTGCACACAAACTTCTAGTTGACTCGCACTGAGCACCTTGGGGGCTTGGAAAGTTTTGTGGCTAGTTAGATGAGAATAATAAGCTCTTGAATGTATAGGCTATAGGAGAAGAGAAGATAAGAAGATTGGATGATTGAAAATGAGAGAAATCAAGACCTATATATACTAGTCCAGATTTCAAATATTTAGCCGTTGGACAACTAGCAACAAACATGCCCTAAAAATTAGGTCCTAAAATTAAGGGGGCAGAGTTCGACCCGAACTCTGTGTGGGACAAAGTTCGACCCGAACTCTGTCTCCTAAGGGACAGAAAGTTCAAGTGGGCTATTTGGACTTGGCAGGTTTTGGAGTTTGTTTGGTGTAGCTTGGGTATTAAGTCTAGGTTTGAGATACTCAGTGCGACTCAACTTACAATAGCCTAGACTCAATAAAAAGTAAAAATACAGACTCAGAGTACAAGTAACAGTAGCACTGTCGAAGCAATCGTCGATGATGTCTGTCTGAAACTGATATGTGATGATGTTCTGTTTTGGAACTTGATGGAGCTTGATGTGTCAAGTTGGATTATAACAAATATCGTCTTGTTAATTATCAAGATTAGGTTGACTGCGATCCAGTTTGGGTCAACAATTACAAACACTACTACAAGCACAAGCACTCAACTTTTATACTCTTCAGTGAGAGATTGTTTCTTTACTTATAGTAGGGAGGTAAAAATTGTGGCCTTCTACAGTTCTTTGCAATAAGAGACATAGGGAATCTCATTCCTTGTTGTTGTATTTTGCTGGTAAGGACAAATAAGAGATTCTTTCAATCTTTTCTTAGTGTAAAGATAGGCCTAATATGCTTTATGTCATGGCTTCTGTTAGTGCGAAGTCAGCCATCATGTCAGAGTTTGGAGTTGTTGGTTTGGACGAGATGTTACGATCCGCTTCCACTAGTTTGGTACGAGTACGTGCCAGCATACTCTTACTAAAAGTACCAATCACATATATTACGATGTCTATATCCATCAAGTACAATATCTATCCATAACAACTTCATATTATACATCCACAGAACTAACGATCATGAAACAATGAATAGAACAGTATTGCCTTAAAGTCTCAAGTATATATCTACATCATCATCCAAGTTTCCAAGATCCAATGTCTCCAATATATATATAGGCCCGAGTGGGTGATGGTTCGATTCCCAGTGGGAGCGATCATGAAATAATTACGTTCTTTCATATATTCCATGATCGCTCCCACTGGGAATCGAACAATCGCCTACTCGGACCTTATGCCTCCACACTAGCCACTTGAGCTAGAGGTCATTGGCTATATATATATATATATATATATATATATATATAAGCTCAGAAACAAATCCGCTAGAATATAAAAGTACTAATTAAAGCAAATAAGGTAAAGAGTCTCTAAAACATATAAAAGTACTAATTAAAACAAATCCTACTTTTGTTCGATATGGAACTAACTATTAAAACTTTATTTTTATTTTGTCACCAGACTTCTGAACCTTAAGCGTTCAATCGGATGCAAGATATGACAACAATCTTTAGCTTAGCTCATATTCAGGTGAGCCCAAGCAACATGGAGATACAACATGTTGTGATTTCGTTCCATTTTAACACAAAGCCAAAATTCACACATTTATCAAACCGCACCACTACTAGATGCGAACCACACGTCTTACACTCCACTTGGGTTCAAAGGCTAGACCAATCTTTGAAGCCAATCACTAATCCTTCCAACCTTAGGTCCCGTACCCTTAGCACCTTATGGAGATGCTCCACCTTAGCATCAAACCCATATAATCCCTCCAACCTTACGTCCCTAGCTTGGACAACCTTATGGAGACGACTCTGCTTTACAAGTTAACCTGATTTTGATCATACGTATTATGTCGTGTCATGACTATCTACCTCAAAAGTAACTAGTGTGTTCAGTCAAGCCCAGTTTGTAACCTTGGGCTCCAATACTATTTGTTTGGAAACACAACGAGATCCGAACAAGAGTTGATCCACAAGGTATAATATTGTTCTTGGCCGATATGACTTAAAATGGAACCCCAAGTCCATGACTATATCTATACCTCATCTTCCCAATTTTTATCCGATAGGGGACTGAAAACTCCATTTGTATATCGTCACCAAACTCGTGAATCTTGAGCACTCAACCGGATGCGAAACACAACACAACATTTCCATCACTCAAAATATCACTAAACCTCCATCAGGGGCGGCCCTGGCCTAGGGCAGGCCGGACAACGGCCCAGGGCCCCCTGACGAAAGGGGGCACCAACATGGAACTGTCTATAATAGAACTATTATGTATCATGTGCTATTTTTAACAAATAACATTGTGGTGTAGTGGTTATAATGCTAGATTTATATTTAAGAGGTCCTTGGTTCAAATCTTGACTACAACAAAATTTTGTTTTATTTATACTTTTTTTTACATTATGTATGGGGGTCCATTTTGGATGTTTTGCCTCGGGCCCCCAACAGCTCAGGGCCGGCCCTGACCTCCATTTATTTGGTACTCGAAGAAACTAAACCCGTGTATTGCAATTTGGTCAACCATAACGCTTTATTTAATCTAAAGATGGCATCTTCATCTAATCTTCAAGAATGTTTGGTAGAAAACAGTAGACAAGATTTCATCAGATTGATGGCTTCTTGCTGATATAGGTCCGTAAATTATGAGTGCATTAGACATCTAGCATGCCTCACTCAGCTTGACGAGCTGCTGAAGTAGAAAGCACAATAGCTAACACGTTTGTTGGCAACACTTGCTGCCCAATTCAAAAAAAAAAAAAAATCAAAACCAAATTTTTTTAAACTAAAACTTCCACCATCATAGATTAGCGAAAAATATTATGTATAATTTATATTACTCAAGCCAAATAGCAAAGTCCAGCTCTTTCAGTATGCTATTATGTCTTTTGTCGATAGCATTGTAGCTAATAGTTTGTTATCTTTTGATGCTTTATTTTCAGCATCTTAACATCACAATACCCCCAAATCGTTGTTATGGGAAACAAATTTAGATTATCATTTTTTTAGTTATTTGGTTGTTGTAGATAGAGATTATTATTATATGTTTTATCAATTACGATTTAAGTTATCTTAGGAATAAGTCTTTAGAGATTGGCTTCATTTTTTTTTAAGTTCTTGAGAGTATATAAATAGTCTGTAAGTTCATAAATTATTGGACGAAGAATGAGAAATCTATTTTGAGTTTCTATGATGTGATACCAAAATCCTATAGTGGACCTCTCTTGTCTTGCCTTCTTCTCCGTCTCATTCTTCTTCGTCTCTGACGTTCACGCGAATCGTCGCGAGTACAAAAGCCGTGTAATCGAGATCGAATGCAACCTTCACGTTCCAAACTCGGTTATTTTTATTAATCATAATCAATTGTTATGTTTTGCATTTCTATCATAATTTTTGTGATAAATTGATACTAGATAATTGTTCGCATTTCACTTAAAGCTTTTGTACCCAAATTTTCATAAATTTCAAATTTCATACTTATCATATTTCCTCTAGGTGAATATCTAGCGTCAAATTGGTGCCAGAGCCCTAGGTTAAGAATATTTTTTATTCGTATGTAAAGACCTAGGGAGCAATTAAAACTAAAAATATGGATCATGAAGAGTTCATTAAAAAGTTTAAGGATCTTCTCGATTTTGAACGAGATAAACTCTTAAAGTCTATACTTAGCAATCATGATGTTAGGGAAGAGACTAGTATTGATACACAATAGAGTCCAGTCTGGAGTCAACCATCCTTAGAGTGTCCATTAGTTGAACCTAATAAACCTAAAATAGTTGACAACATATACATGTAAAGTTCAACCATGAGTTGACTACGTCGTTAGAGTATCCATTAGTTGAACATAGTGAACCTATCTTAATTAAGACATAAATTAGGTATGTAGTTGAAACTGGGTCTAGGTTTAAAACAAAATAAAATTTGACATTTATATATCATCACTAGAAGAATTAAATTGGTCTGATCATTCCAATGAATTTAAAGAACCTATTAAGTCTTCTAACTATTTTGAACTGTCCCAATAGTTATGCCTGTGAATAATTTTTATTATTTGTTTGTTACGAATAATTGTTATAGTTTACATAAAGTAATAATTGATTGTAGTGGCGATATTTTGCTTTTTGGATGCACCGAGACATCGACCAGTTATTGAGGTGATTGATGTTAGGTCCATGTTGGACATTCTGCTTCTTCCACTTCCACGACCGCCAGTATCGATGTGGGGTTTCGTCGTCTTTTCATGTCTCAATGTTGACTAGCTTGTCGAAGCAGAGGTCTTCGGTATGATCGATTTGGAGGACATTACCAGGAGCATAATTAGGAGTGAATTTTTCGAAGCCGAGAAAATGATGGAAAATCAATTTAGATTTGTTGTTATCTTTTAGTTATTTTGGTTATTTTAGATAGAGATTATTTTTATCTGTTTTATCAGTTACGATTTAAGTTATCTTAGGAGTCTTTAGAGATTGACTTTATCTTCTTTTATTTCTTGAGAGTCTATAAATAGTCTGTAAGTTCATAAATTATTAATGGAAAAATTGAAGAATGAGAAATCTATTTTGAGTTTCTATGGTGTGATGCCAAAACTCTGAAGTGGATCTGTTGTTGATATATATATAGTGTTATTGGGCTTTAGTCCCACATTGGCTAGAATGATAGGAGAGGAGGCTAGCCTCTCCTATATATATGTTGTTATTCCATTCACAATAAAATCACTTCAAGTCTCAACATGGTATCAGAGCCTAAAATTGCTTAGAATACCGTTAGAGACCCCTCCTCCACACAAACCCTAACCCTAATCCTCCTTCTACGCCGCCGCTGCCGCCCGCTGCCACTGCAGCTGCTGCCGCCCGCTGCCGCTGCAGCTGCTGCCGCGCCGCCGCCGGCTGCTGCAGCTGCCGCGCCGCCGGCCGCTGCCGCGCTGCTGCCGTTGCTGTGCCGCTGTTGCGGCTGCAACTGCTGCTGCTGCTGCCGTGGTTGCCTTCGAGCACACCACTTTTAGGGCACCTACGCTGTAGGTCAGCCTGAAAGTTGCTGTACCGTTTTTACGGCTGCAGGATTTATTGTACCGCTATTGCGGGTACAAGATTCACGCTCGTTGCTGTACCGTTTTTACGGCTGCAGGATTCATTGTACCGCTATTGCGGGTACAAGATTCACGCTCGTTCTTGAGATCAATCTCAAGGAGATGCCTATAATCCCTAGATCCGATGAAATCAGACATATTCGGATTTAGGAGAGGACGGCAAGGACGAGCGTGAGTCGTGGAGCAAGTGTGAAGTGATCGAGAAGAAGCATCGATGGAGGAGATTCTCAAGAAGCTGGATGCTGACGATGTGGCGACATTGCTGAAGTTGATAAAGGTGTCGGCTGGTGAAAGCACGACACGAGCACCGCCAAAGTTGGAACTACCCTCCATCGATCTGAAGTTGGATGGACCAGCCACCTATTTGAGTTGGTCACGGCGGGTGAGAAGAACCCTTGCAGGTAAGAACCTGGAGGGATTCTTGACAGGCGAGAAGACAGAGCCGGAAGAGGGCTCGACAGGACGCAACGAGTGGAAATCCACTCATATGGTGATTTATATCTGGCTTCTCAACTCCTTAGTCCAGACTATTGCTTCCACAGTAGATGGCATTGAGATGGTGAAAGACGTATGGGAGAAATTGAGAAGAACCTATGATGGCATAGGTAACAATCTACGGATCTTCCAGATAAAAGGGGAGATCGACGACACCGTACAAGGCGAGAAGACGGTGCAGGAGTACGCTACGGATTGGAACGTCTCTGGCTGGATTATGATCACCATTCCAAACGGGCAAGCTGCGGGGACCCAAAGTGCAAGGAGAGACAGTGTGTCTGCAGGAGAGGACGATGAAATTCCTTAAGGGACTGACTGCAGCATTCACACAGAGGACAGCCTTACTCCTCGCCCAGCCAGCGATCCCTAGTCTCGAGGAGCTATCTCAGCCATGATTCAGGAGGAGACGCGGATCAGATTACAGACAGGGACAGGCGCATCATCGACAGGTGCTTTACCCGAAGTGAAGTCAGCACTAGCATACCGTTCGGGGGATACAGGATCCAAGGGAGAGCTCTGGCAACAGAATCGGCAGTGCTACAACTGTGGGAAGATGGGCCACATCGATGCTTGTACCAAACCACCTAAGGAGGGAACTCAGGTGGTGGACGTGGACGAGGATATGCTGGCGTGGACGTGGTCGAGGAGGCCGACGAGGCGGTCGAGGAGGCTATCGGGCAAACCTGCTGGTGGCAGATGGGAATGGAGGAGCTGGCGGCGCCTTTACTGAGGAGGATCAGGCGCTACTGGACCTGCTGGAGAGAAAGCAAAAAACGTCAATCGAAGGAGACAGGAGGAGCGTAGCAGAGGAGCATCCACTCCATTCTTCAGAGGCAACGCCGCTATGTATGCCCATCCATCAGAAGGTACTGACGAGTCTCACGCTCTTGCATCTATGTCTTCCCTTAAAATGTCAGACTGGATTATCGACTCAGGAGCATCGGCATGTGACCGGAAATGCTAGTAAGTTTTCCTCGTACACTCACCTAGCATCGACAGACACCATTCAGACTGCGGATGGTACTTTCCAACCAGTGGTCGGTAAGGGTACTGTTAATTGTACGGGTTCAGTAAGGTTATCCAATGTTTTGCATGCTCCATCCTTCCCAGTCAGTCTCTTGTCTATTAGTTCTATAATTCTCCAACTAAAATGCATTGTTTCTTTTGATATTCCTAAGGTGATCTTCCAGGAGAAAGGGACGGGACGAAGACTTGGGACTGGCACTTGGCATGATGGACTGTGGTACCTAGATCAAGACGGACTGGACTCAGCATTGGTGTCTATGGCAGAGAAGGCTGGAATGGAGGAACTGCAGCAGAAGACTGAAGACACTTTGATACTTCATCATAGGAGGATGGGGCATTCTTCCTTTGATACTCTAAATAAGTTGTATCCAGATATGTATGCAAAATCAAATAAAGAAAATTAGTATGTGATGCATGTGAGTTAGAAAAACTTACTAGGAGTTCATATGTTGGAAATGGTCATAAGAGTTCTTCAGTCTTTGAGGTAGTTCATTCTGATGTTTGGGGCCCATGTGCTACTAACACTATGAATGGGTATAAGTATTTTGTTTCGTTTATCGATTGTGCATCTCGTGTCACCTGGCTGTATTTGATGAAGAACAAAAGTGATGTATTTGCTTGTTTTCGGGACTTTCATAAATATGTCCAGACTCAGTATAATGCAGTGGTGAAGATACTGAGATCTGACAATGGGACGGAGTATACCAATAGGACACTTGCAGAGTACTTGTCAGCACATGGAATACAGCATCAGACCTCTTGTGCATATACTCCAGCACAAAATGGAGTAGCAGAAAGGAAGAACCGACATCTTCTGGAGACCGCAAGAAGTATGATCGACATGAATGTCCCACAACACCTATGGGGATATGCGGTGTTGACAGCAGCTCAACTTATAAACAGGATGCCTTCAAAAGTCCTGGGATGGAAGTCTCCATGTGAAGTATTACAAGGTAATAATGGAATACTTCCACTAAAGGTGTTTGGATGTGTGTGTTTTTGAAGGACAACAGACCATTCGTTGGAAAACTTGACCCTAGAGCAGTCAAGTGCATCTTCGTGGGCTACTCAGCAACTCAGAAGGGGTATGTATGCTGGAGTCCAGTAGAGAAGAAGAAATTTGTTAGTATGGACGTCCACTTCCGGGAGCATGAGCCATATTACCGCCAGGATGGAACTTCGTATAACACGCCTCATACTACAAGTATAGGCGAGAGGGGGAGATAGAGAACTTGGAGAACCTGGTGGTAACCGATTTAGAAGTTTGGCATAGAGACACGGTTGAGGAGGAACATGAAGGTGAAGCGGAACAGAGGGAGGAGACGAGAAGTGTTACACCTACGGCTCAGGGGGAGTTACTGACCTACAACAGGAGAAACAACAAGCAGACTACAGGACCAGTACCTACAGTGTCAGTGCCAAGTCCCTTGCCTGCGCCTGTCCCAACTCCTGAGACACCTATACCACCATCCTCCTCATCTACACCACCATCCTCCTCATCTACACCACCACCCTCCTCAGGTGATATCGTTCCTCCCATACCACTACCTACACGAAGGACTACTCGCAGCAATGCGGGAAATCCTCCGGACAGATATGGTTGGGATCTTGCTAAGTTTGTTTCTTATGATCATATATCTTCTTCTCATGGAGCATTTATAGCATCTTTGGATAGTATTACTGTACCTAACAATTGGCAGGTTGCCAAGAACGATCCAAAGTGGAAAGCGGCAATGCACGAGGAGTTGGGAGCTCTTGAGAAGAACCACACTTGGGAGCTGGTGAGACTGCCAGAAGGGAAAAGAGCAGTTGGATGTAAATGGGTTTTTACTGTGAAACAGAACCCAGATGGACAGGTTGAGCGCTATAAAGCTCGACTGGTGGCAAAAGGATACAGTCAGACGTACGGCATCGACTATGACGAGACCTTTGCACCAGTGGCGAAGATGAGCACTGTCAGGACCTTGATCTCCCTGGCAGCCAATGGAGGGTGGAAGCTACACCAACTGGATGTGAAGAATGCATTTCTTCATGGAGATCTAGTAGAGGAGGTGTACATGGAGATACCACCAGGATTCGGCACAAAACAGACAGGCAAGGTCTGCAGACTGAAGAAGTCTCTCTATGGACTGAAGCAGTCTCCTCGGGCATGGTTTGACAGGTTCAGGAGAGCAATAATAGGGATGGGATATCAGCAGATCAATGCTGATCACACTGTCTTCTTCAGACGGAGTGGAGGCCATATCACCATGCTTGCAGTATATGTAGATGATATGATATCACAGGCAATGATGAGCAGGAGATCGCCCAACTCAAAGTAAAACTTGGCAAGGAGTTCGAGGTGAAAGATCTTGGCCCCCTTCGATACTTCCTTGGGATTGAGATTGCTCGAGATAATGAGGGAATCGTTCTTTCTCAAAGGAAGTACGCACTGGACCTGCTTACGGAAACAGGGATGATGGGATGTAAACCAGCTACGACACCGATAGACCAGAAGTTTAAACTGGATGCTGAAGCTGGAGAACCAGTTGACCGGGATAGATATCAGAGATTGGTGGGCAAGTTAATCTACTTAAGCCACACTCGACCTGATATCAGCTTTGCGGTAAGTGTAGTAAGCCGCTACATGCATGACCCCCGGAAGGGTCACATGGACGCAGTGTACCAGATTCTGAGGTACTTGAAGGGAGCCCCCGGAAGGGACTGATCTTTAGAAGAATAATCATGTAGGCATTGAGGGCTATTGTGATTCTGACTGGGCTAGCTGTGCTGACGACAGGAGATCCACATCGGGATACTGCATATTTGTAGGAGGCAACTTGGTCTCTTGGAGGAGTAAGAAGCAGTCAGTAGTGGCCAGATCAACAGCTGAAGCAGAGTATAGAGCGATGGCCTTGGGAGTCACAGAACTATTGTGGTTGAAGAATATGCTGACGGAGCTAAAGCTGGACCAGGGAGCAAAGATGAAGCTATGGTGTGACAACCAGTCAGCTATTAATATTGCCAACAATCCAGTACAGCATGACAGGACCAAACATATTGAGATTGACAGATTCTTCATCAAAGAGAAACTGGATAAAGGAGAACTAGAGCTGGGCTATGTTCCAACCAAAGATCAGGTAGCAGACGGACTGACAAAGGGGCTTAGTTCTATCAACATGATGAGAGGATGTGACAAGATGGGCTTAGTGAATCTTTCGCCCATCTTGAGGGGGTGTTGTTGATATATATAGTGTTATTGGGCTTTAGTCCCACATTGGCTAGAATGATAGGAGAGGAGGCTAGCCTCTCCTATATATGTTGTTATTCCATTCACAATAAAATCACTTCAAGTCTCAACAGGATCTCTCTTGTCTAGCCTTCTTCTCCGCCTCATTCTTCTCCGTTTCCGACGTTGACGCAAATCGGTCTCGAGTACAAAATCATGTAATCGAGATCCAATGCAACCTGTACTTTTCCAAACTCGGGCAATATTAATTATAATCAATTGTTGTTTTACTTTTCTATCATAATTTTTGTGATAAATTGATACTATTTAATTTGTTCACATTTCATTTAAATCTTCCACGCCTAAATTTTCATAAAGTCCAAATTTCATACTAATCCTATTTTCCTCTGCGTCTTTATCCCGCGTCACGTTGTTACTTAGTGTCTGGCCTAAGATCTTTCTGTATCTTCAAAATCAACGATTTAAGATCCTTTTGCTCCACCTTCACCCAAGTAATTTCAACAACACCCAGTAAGGTAGAATTGCAAATGCAGCCTCAAGGCCTCTGTTAATCATCATTATCCTGCCATCTTAACTGGAATTCGCATAAATTATCTGTGAAAGAGAAAATACTTCCATAATATGCTTTCCTTAATATCTTTTATTTTCTTCTTTGCTGTATAAATCATTTTTGTTTAAGTAAATTGGGCCAAATTCTATGAAACATTGCTACATTCTGATATTCATTTATCGGCAAGTCTTTTGTCAGCATCATTATATTTTTTAAATGCACATGATAGGGCTGCACTTAGTTGCTCCAGAGTCCAAATATACATATGGCATTTGTGGTATGCAAGTCTGTTGTCTGGTTGACTTACAATGAGTTTGATTTTGTTTTCTCATCCTGCAGAGCTATACAAGATGGTTTGTGATAGTAATGAAACTGAATTGAATATAAATACCTGCTGTCATGCTGCCCCAAGATGCAGGTGCAAGCTTAGAAAGTAATCTAAGAAACGGCGACTCAGGTATATTTTCCGTCTCTCAGGGTATATACCAAACTGCATTTTCCAAAAGAAAGGATTTACTACCCGGGAATGTCGTACTAATTAAATGTATCTAGTAGCAACTTGTGTTTTTTTTTATTGTAAAAAATGTTCTTTTTCTGAATTCTTTTTCTTACATTCTACTTTTTTTTTTCCATGTGTCTTTGTCTGCACGTTTGCTTAAGGATTTTTAACATGGACATCAACTATATGGAGATTTAGTAATACTGCGTGAACATAAGCACAACTCTAAGAGCAGCATAGCAGCCAAATATAGCTTCACTGTAGCAGAAACCGTGTCACTTACGTGTCAGTTACTGTTCTTATAAAAACTTTTTGACAGGGTAAATTGTTGGCATTTGCATCGTAAGGCATTCAAGCCATCACTAGCCAGTTACCTCTGGATCATAGTTTGCAGTATTGGTCGATATCGATACAATACAGCTGATACCTATACGGTTTAGCATGTTCCAATCCAATACCAACCGATACCGATACTGACCGATAACAACATTGGCGGTCACTTTTCGAGTCAATTCGGCAAAGAAAATTGAATGAAAAAGACTAATAAGTAAGGATGTAAAAGCATAGTAAGGTTGTAAAACATGTAAATGAAGAAAACTTATCTATCGTAGTTGGTAAACCAATAATCAAGGCTGCCTATTATTTCATTCACTTTGAAAACTACTATCAAACACATAAATACTTAAACTATGCCTAAATGCCTAAAATCTTCTCTAAATTTATTAATAATTATTTGCTTTCTGATAAACCAAAAAATCCGATACTCCGATCCCAAACTGCCGGTAGTTTCAATACCGCCGATACCAATACTCATAGGAAGGGTCCGATTCGGATACCAATACCGTGAACCTTGCTCTGGATACATGGCCCTCAGATCAGATGTGTCCTTAGTAGTAAAAGTACATTCTTGTAGTTGTTCATGTTGCAGCAGGAAACGTTGAAAGTGGTGGTTCTCTTATAAGATGACCAGCTTCTTATTGAGGATGTTTATTTTGAAAGTTGCATAAATTTAACAATCTTGATTTTGCTAAATTCTGAAAAGAAAATTCTGAGGGATGTCAGATAATAAGATGGGATTGGTTTGAAAAAGCTGTCAACTTGAAAATTGCTTCTTCTTTTTATTAAGTGTAATAGTTCCATAGATATGTTCAGCCCTCTTTTTTACCACTAGTCAAGTCCATGAATCTTAAATTATTTGCATCTCTGGAACTTGCATTTAAGCATAAGTACCACAAAGAATGGTTTGCGGAACTTATCATCTGAGCCATTCTGTAAGTTGATTAATATTCATTAATATTCATGGTTAATTGTAGAGGAGCTAGACTCCCTATAAGTAGTGAAGTAGTCCATCAATAAAAATCATCCAACTATTATTTTCTACATGGTATCAGAGCCATAACTCTCTCTCTCTCTCTCTCCACAAAAGAAATTTTTTATTCCCCTCCAAGCCGCCGCTCTCCCGCAGTACCCCGCCCCCCTCATCCCCTGCCGCCCCCCCCCCCCCTCTCCCGCAGTACCCCAGCAGCCGACCCCCCCCCCCCATCCCCTGCCGCCCCCCCCCCCTCCCCAAAGCAGCCGACCCCCCCCCCCACCCCCTGCCCCCCCCCCCCCTCTAACGCAGCAGCCGACCCCCCCCCCCCCCCCCCCCCTGCCGCCCCCCTAACCCTAGCCCTAGCAGCCCCTAACCCTCTCCCGCAGCACCCCGCCCCCCTCTCTCCCGCAGCAGCCCCCCCCCCCCCCCCTGCTCCCCCCTCTCCCGCAGCAGCCGACCCCCCCACCCCCTGCCGCCCCCCTAACCCTAGCCCTAGCAGCCCATCCACACCCTAACCCTAACCCTAGTTTAAAAAAAACAAAAAACAAAAAAAGGCGTATTTCGAAGACAGTCGAGATGTCAAATATTTATTTGCACCGACTCTGTTCCTAGATTGCGCCGTTTGGAACTAACAAATATTTATTTTGTTATTCCTCCTTCACATCGGGATCTATACAGAGACTGATCATGTTTTCTCTGGTGTCCTGACGTGTTCACTTTACATGCACGTGCCGGTGCTGGCCAAGTTAGTAGCGCATTCGTAAAGTCTGTGACGTCGAAGAAGACGACGAAGACGAAGGCGACGACGAAGTTGGGGAAGTTGCCGCCTCCGACGTCGAAGAAGCCGGCGAAGACGACGGATAGGGTTCACAGTTGAAGCAGCCATGGATTCGATCAGTGGCAAACTGACGGCCGACGAGATGAAGGCCTTGGTTGATGATATCTTATCGAAGAGATTAACCGAGGTAACCCCACGTGTGATCCATACTGATGTGGATCCGTCCCCTTACAAAATAGGGAAATTGGAGAAGCTGGAGACGAAATCGGAAGAAACGTCCAACTACTTAAAGTGGTCGCGACCGGCGATGCGGACACTGAAGGGACGTGGCTTGGTTGGCTATGTCACTGGCCAAGCCAAGGCGCCGGCCGATCACTCCGCCAAGGAGTTTGCTGTTTAGGAGATTGTCAACAACGTCGTGGCTGGGTGGTTGACTGCCTCTTTAACCGACCAGGTGTCGGACAATGTCGAGGCAATGGAGGCTGCTGCTGATATATGGCAAACTCTAAAAGATATGTACTCTGGCTCCGGCAACCCTATGCGAGTCTTTCAACTGCAAGATGAACTCGATAGGGTGGCCCAAGACGAATGTACCATCTCTGAGTACGCGGTCCTGTTGAAGAAGTATTGGTCTGATCTGGATCATTATGATCCTCTTGGGATGGAAGATGCACAAGTCGAACCGGCATTCGCGAAGTACTTTCAGACGTTCCTGGCTTATATTTTCCGGCAGCGTATGATGAAATTCCTGAAAGGTCTACACCCTGTATTTGAGCAGAGACGGAATATCCTCCTATCCCAACCCACGCTTCCGACCTTGGAAGAAGCTATAGCCGTCATGACACAGGAAGAAGCTCGACTGAAGTTGATGCCCAACAAGGGCTCCTACCAGGGGAAGCGAGCCGAGGTTGAAAAGTCTGCCCTTGCTGCCTTCAATCAACCTCCATCTGTTGGTGGTGTTTGCCACAATTGTGGTGACTCCGGACATTACATCCGATTTTGTCCAAAACCCTTACGAAATCAGTCTACTGATCGAGGACGGGGTCGTGGAGGCCGACGTGGTAGTAGAGGAGGATATGCTGGTAGACGGGGAGGACACAAAGCGAATCTGGTGGAGGAAGGGGGAGAGAATCAACTGGCTGAAATAATCCCGCTTGAGCGGGAGTTCCTTGAGAAGTTGCGAGGCACAAAGCTGGGTTCGGTCGACAGTCCTGGGGCGTCTTCTACCTCGGGGGATCTCATCACTTGCTTTACCCAAACCAGCACCGGTAATCCTGCACGTGCTCTTGCATCTGTCCATCAGCCAGGATGGATAATGGATTATGAGGCATCTCGCCATGTCACAGGATCCCGTGGTGCGTTTCAGGACTATACTCACCTACCATTGCCGGAGAGTATTCAGGCTGCTGATGGTACATCCAGCCCTGTAGTGGGTAAAGGCACTGTCGCATGCACCCCTTCCATCACTCTAACCAATGTCTTACATGCTCCATCTTTTTCTGTCAATCTTCTGTCCATTAGTGCCATTATACTTGATCTTAACTGTACTGTTTCCTTTGACATTCCTACGGTGACTTTTCAGGAGAAGGGGACAGGACGACGACTTGGGACTGGCACATGGCATAAGGGGCTGTGGTATTTAGACAGGACTGGACTGGACAACGCATTGGCATCCTTGGTCGCAGCCGCACCACCAGAAGCTTCCTGTCGCAGTGTTGAAGCCGACTTGCTACTTCACCACCAGCGTGTCGGTCATTCCTCTTTTCAAATTATTAGTCGAATGTATCCGTCCTTATATCAAAGGGCTGATAAAGAGAAGTTATTTTGTGATGCTCGTGAGTTGGGAAAACATACCAGAAGCTCGTATGTGAGCTCGGGGAATAGGAGTTCAGCTGCTTTTGACATGATACATTCGGACATATGGGGTCCTTGTCCTACAATCGGAATTAATGGTTTTCGATGGTTCGTCACCTTTATTGACTGTTATACCCGCGTGACATGGGTCTACCTTATGAAGAATAAAAGTGACGTCCTTGAGGCCTTTCGGGACTTTCATCGACGGGTGGAAACACAATATGGCGCTAAAATTAAGTGTTTCCGGTCTGACAATGGGACGGAGTATACTAATAAGCGGGTTGCTGAGTATTTTTCCACTCATGGAATACTACATCAAATTTCATGTTCTTATACTCCGGCACAAAATGGTGTGGCTGAACGAAAGAACAGACACCTGCTAGAAGTCGCACGGACGATGATGCTGGCTATGAATGTCCCGAAACACTTATGGGGACAGGCTATATTGACGGCCTCTTATCTCATCAATAGAATACTATCTCAAGTATTGGACTGGAAGACACCGTTGGAGATGCTTACTGGGGCAACTACATACACTGTTCCACCGAAAGTTTTTGGATGTGTGTGCTTTGTCCAAGATAATAGGCCAGGCGTTGGCAAACTGGATCCTCGGGCAGTTAAATGTGTCTTTGTCGGTTACGTGGCGACTCAGAAGGGATATGCCTGTTGGAGTCCAGTCGAGCGGAAGATGTTTGTCAGCATGGACGTTACATTCAGAGAACTCGAACCATACTATGGTTCGGATGAAGGTTCAGCATTTGGTGACACACCTAACACAGATGGTGTTCGATGTGAGGGGGAGATAATAAGCCCAAATGTGGTCGTCGGATCGGTTCCGTGTCCGGTTGTAGAAAACTGGACGAAAGGGGGAGAGCACAGTGACTCAGATACAGAGAATGAATAAGACGATACATATGTTACGCAGGGGGAGCAGCAGACAAGGGAAAAGGAGCTCCAAGTCTACAGAAGGAGACAACAGAAGTCCAGTACTGTGCCTATGCCGTGCCCTGTGCCTACTGTACCAAGTCCCTCGTCTACTCCTGCTCCAACTCCTGAAGATGTTGCCCCCGCACTGAATCACTCGGATTCTGATGCGGATCTCTCCGACTCGGATGGTATGATCTCTCCACCACCTATTGCTCCCTTAAGGAGATCTTCTCGCATCAATGCGGGTAAGGCTCCTGCTCGTTTTGATGATTACGAACATGACATTGCCAACTTCTTGTCTTATTCTAACATTTCTTCGAATTATCGAGCCTTCATTGCATCGTTAGACTCTACTTCGTTGCCCAAGTATTGGCAGAAAGCAAAGCAAGATCCAAGGTGGAAAATTGCAATGATGGAAGAACTTGGGGCACTGGAGAAAAATAAGATATGGGAGCTGGTTCCATTACCCAAAGAGAAGAAAGCTGTGGGATGCAAATGGGTGTACACAGTGAAAGAGACGCCAGAAGGAAAAGTAGAGCGGTACAAGGCGAGGCTGGTTGCAAAAGGATTCACACAGTCATATGGAATAGACTATGTTGAGACATTTGCCCCAATAGCAAAAATGAGCACCGTGAGAACTCTGGTCTCCATTGCAGCGAACTATGGGTGGAAGCTGTACCAAATGGATATGAAGAATGTCTTTCTTCATGGGGATCTGCAAGAAGAAGTATACATGGAGCTCCCGCCTGGGTGCTATGCGACGAAATCAAACGGAGGGACGTCGCAAGGAAAGGTGTGTAAACTGAAGAAGTCACTATACGGGCTCAAGCAATCTCCTCGAGTCTGGTTTGACAGATTCAGAAAGGCTGTTACAGGCATGGGATACCGTCAAACAAATACAGATCATACGGTCTTCCTTCAGCATGCAAGAGGCCACATCACTATACTTGCTGTATATGTGGATGATATAGTGATCACAGGTGATGATGAAGTCGAGATCACTAAACTGAAGTCAAAACTCGCGAAGGAGTTTGAAGTGAAGGATTTAGGAGCGATGAGGTACTTTCTAGGTATCGAGGTGTGTGAAGGCGAACAAGGAATTGTTCTCTCACAGAGAAAATACACACTAGATCTGCTGAAGGAGACAGGGATGTTGGGATGCAAAGCAGCGGTCACTCCAATTGACCAGAAGTGCAAGTTGGGAGCAGAAGCAGGAGAGCCCGTTGATCGTGAAAGATATCAACGACTTGTAGGGAGATTGATTTATTTGGGACACACTCGCCCTGATATCTCATTTGCGGTGAGTATAGTGAGTCGCTACATGCATGATCCAAGAAAGGGTCATATGGAAGCAGTATTTCAGATCTTGAGGTATCTGAAAGGAACGCCGGGAAAGGGGCTATGGTTCAAGAAGAATGGACGCATAGAAGTTGAGGGATACTGTGATGCAGACTGGGCAAGCTGCATAGACGACAGAAGGTCTACCACGGGATACTGTGTTTTTGTAGGAGGAAATCTAGTCTCATGGAGAAGCAAGAAACAGTCTGTGGTAGCACGGTCGACAGCTGAAGCAGAATACAGAGCAATGGCTCTGGGAGTGTCAGAATTGCTGTGGGTGAAAGCGTTGCTGACAGAGTTAAAGCTAGACAAGGGAGCACCATTACGTCTTCTGAGCGATAGTCAAGCTGCAATAAGTATAGCTAACAATCCCGTTCAGCACGACAGAACGAAGCACATCGAGATTGATCGATTCTTCATCAAGGAGAAGCTGGAACAAGGGATACTGAAGATTGACCATGTCCGCTCAGAAGAACAAGTTGCAGACTGTCTGACTAAGGGTCTTAGTTCATTAAGTCTGTCGAAGCTATGTAACAAGATGGGGATGATCAATATCTATCGCCCATCTTGAGGGGAGTGTTGAGAGTCAATAAGGGACTTTTAGTCCCACATCGGAATATGTAGTATGTAGAGGAGCTAGACTCCCTATAAGTAGTGAAGTAGTCCATCAATAAAAATCATCCAACTATTATTTTCTACAGTTAATTAATTTATTTGAGATCTGAGAAGCTGTGATATTGTTATATGTGAAAAACTGGCAGCTTTCAGCTGTGTTGTAAACCTCCGAATAAGAACTAGTTCTATATATGAAAGGGCTTTATGCAAGACATGGTAACACAGATGAACGCTTCATGAAAGTCGAGATTTTGATTACCATCTATGTATTTTCACATCTTTGCATCTGGGTTCCTAATTTTCTGCAGATGCTTACACTCTTAACTGTTAGGACTTAGATGCTGCTAAGATCAGATTAGTTGAATTTTCAATTTTCCTTTGACATAGTCTTCATTCAACACATTTTGTCAAACTTTTGCTCAAGAACTGTTGTTTGATTTAATGTATGATCTTTCATACTTAAAACTGCACCTTTTCTAATATTAATGGTTTGCAACTTCTCTAGTCTCGGTGCAATTATACTCCCCCCCGACCTCTTGTGGATACAGCAGAAGTCTTTTTGTGGCTCATGGCTGTTGGTACCATCCTGTGCGCATCCTATTGGTCAGCATGGAGTGCCAGAGAAGCATCAATTGAACACGACAAGTTATTGAAGGTGTTTCTATTTGAGGAAGTTACAAATGCTTCTAGTTGTGATGTTGTGGATCTTACTAAAATAGTCATCCTTTTAACTATTACACAATGCTTTCAGGATGCGCCAGATGAATTACTTAATGCAGAAGCTACAGGTGTCAGTGGTGTGGTGGACATCAACACGACATCAGCAGTTTTCTTTGTTGTGATTGCATCATGCTTCTTGATCCTACTTTACAAACTTATGTCGTTCTGGTTTGTGGAGCTGTTGGTTGTCTTGTTTTGCATTGGTGGAGTAGAGGTGCACATAATCCCCCTTTTTCCCTCTCTTATTTCTGACTGTAACAGTTGGTTTGCAAAACTTTAACATCTCATTGGAACTTTTGGAGTTCTTTTACCTATTCACATTTGTGAGAACATTTATATAGAGGGTTTTTCAGCACATGTAGTCTTTTATGCTAATGTGTTGGATAATGAGAAGTTGCTTCAGTAGTTTGATTAAAACATGTAGTCATTGTAATCCATGAGCACTGTTATGTTAAAACTTTGTTTTGGAATAATTTTTTTGGTAATTTCTTATTTTTGGATAACATGATGCTGAAATCCTTGAGATTTCAAGCACTGTTCCGGATATCGGCCGGTTTTGACTCGTATACGGTTTTGAAGTGAAACTGATAAGATATTGGAAACCGGTTCCAAAAAACCAAAATGACAATATATCGGCCAGTTTAGCCGGTGTGCCGACCGATATTTGACCGATATACCAGCCGGTTTTGCAGATTTAAGTTTGCAAATTTAAATCCAGTAGATTTAATCCCAATAGGATATTATCCATTTATCCTTATTTGCAGGTTTAAAACTTTGAACTTTAAAACCTGATTAGAAATTTTTCGCGTCCTGAAACCGATTGTATCCCTCTCTCTTGAACTGATTAGAAAATAAATAAATAAAGAAGGGATAAGAGGAGAAGAAGAAAAAGGGTCAAAGGAAGATGACTTACCTCTCAAAAGGAATAGACTTGACTTTGGAGAATAAAGAGATGATAAATGATATCTTGATTAGCCTAATTGTTTATGTTTTGTGATTTTCTTTGAGATGCTTTTAAATATTATGTTTGGTGAACTTTATGGAGAAGAAATTTTGCTTAATTATTAGTTTGAAGGATGTTTTGAGTTGTTTAATATTGAAATTATTTAAGAATACTTGTTAGATTTATATTAATGCTTTAATTATGTTCTGCATGTTATACATGAAGTAAATTATTTTTTAGACTATAGGTCCACATTGCCCGATATATCCTGTATATAGCCTGGTTTCCGGTAAAACAAAATCCCAACCAGTATGGGACCAATATCCGATATCAGGAACCTTGTCTTCTCGGTAAAATACATGTGGTCTCTGTCACATGTAGACTGGCTTTTAAACGAAACAATCTTCTATATGGCGTGAGTTTTGATGAAACCTATGACACTCAATTTGTAATAGTTAATGGAGCAACGTAGGCTGTGGACTGCTATGCTGTTGGAATGATTTTGCAGTCAGCTGATGTTCTAGTTTATGTTGTCTTGAAAATAACATTTTCTTATCTTGTTGCTTCTTCAGGGTTTACAAACATGCTTGGTGGCCTTATTGTCACGGTATGTTTATTAGTTGCCATTGTGTTCCTACTTTCATCATGCAAGTTGATTATGGAAGAATGATTCATTATATATTCCAGAGGTGTATGCAGTTTTTCCTTGCATATATCACCACATTTTGTGTATTAGCAAATTTTGAATCTAACATTTGATTTTATATCGTCTTTTCTGTAAGTGTTAACACTTGGAACATGGTAGCTCCATGTTGCTTGTCCTTTTTACATCTCTATTCATGAATCACCTATAATTCTATTGCTTGTTGTTTTACCTACTTTTTGTGAATTCAAATGTCACAAACAATGTATAGTTCTCATACATCTGCTACTCTGCCCACTGAGCACATATTTGGCTTAATATTTTATTTACTTTCTATTCAGGTGGTTTAAACGTGCTGGAGAATCATATATGAAAGTCCCCTTCTTTGGAGCTGTTTCTTATCTTACACTGGCTGTTTCTCCATTTTGTATAGCATTTGCAGTCATTTGGGCTGTTAAACGTCGCATATATTTCGCCTGGATAGGCCAAGATATATTGGTAAGATTTACTATGCTTATGTACATTAATAAACTATTAGGCTAAATTATCCTGATGACACTCCAACTATAGCATTCGGGCATTTTTTGCACTTTAATTTTTCAATGTTTGATTTTGGCACCCAACATCATAAATTGTTTTCTTAAAATGCCTTTCGTCAATTTTGAAACACATTGAGGCCACTTCAAAAACGTATCTTGTAGTATAAAACCGCAATTTAAATACTTGGTCCCGATATGCTTCAAAGTTGACGAAATATGTTTCAAAAGGACAATTTATAAAGTTGGGGTGCCAAAATCGAACAATGGAAAGTTAAGGTGTCAAAATGCAGTGTGCACAAAGTCCCGTGAAAATTGGGGACAGTAGGCCCAAAAGGCATGCAACACGTTGTGCACAAAGTCCCATGCGTTACGCTGGACATCTACAAAAAAAGTGTCGAAACGTCCGAGCGGCTATAATTGGGATGTCATTATGATAATTTAGCCTAAACTATTTTGTTCTTGTAGTGCACTCAACTGTGGAAGATTAGTGCTCTAGATCCATTGGCTAACCTTGAATACGCGAGGACTACTAAAATAAATTCATGAAAATTTGGGAATATATAGCTTCCTAAAGTTTTATTAATGGAAAAACTATACGGAAATTGGATGAACCCTTTAGTTACATCCTCAATAAGACTAACAGGAATGCAACTCAAAATAAATGAAACTACTATAGATTACAACAAAAAAAAATCAAATCAAATTCTACAGATTTGCTTAAAGGAATATAGCAAGTCATCTCAAAACTGAACTTTTGCAAATATGGTATTTTTTACTTCTCCAAGTTTAATGTTCAAATGGCTTAGGATCCGTTTGGATAGGTTTTCTGGAAAAAAAAATTTGAAAACATTTTCAGAAAAGATGTTATAAAGTTGTTTTCTGGATATATAGATTCTGAGTTTGAGTTTGGTTACTTTTATCTGAAGAATGCTTTTAAGAAACAAAAGTTGAAAATTATGTTAGGTAAATTCTCTTAGGAAAACAGTTTTTTTGGGGTTAGAGTTTGGATCAACTCTCTCTCTCTCTCCCCCCCCCCCCCCCCCTCTATTGTAACAGACTCCTACTCCGATTAGCTTCGACGCCAACCATCAAACCCGGCCCAACCTGAGTACCCGTACTCCGGCAGATCCCCCATCCACGACCAAACCACCTTCTGGAGTTCCTGATCTCAGCTTCGATCTCGTGCCGCAGATGGTGCTTAACTTTTCTGGTGACAGTGTGGATGAGGTCGGAGTCGAGGAAGTGGAGTGCCTGTTTGGCGGACTCGAACTACCGCTGGAGCAGTGATGTCGGATGTCGCGAGCGTCGAGGAGGACGACGAAAGAGTTATGGAGAGGAATCCAATCCTCCTCCTCCTCCTTCACCCTCGAGAAGGCCTTCCCCTCCCATGAGCATGACCTCGACGTCGTCCCCAAGGCTGACGACCGTTCCGAGAAGTTAGACGAGGTCCGCGCCGATCACCGCCGCATCCGCCAGGCCGAGATAGTGTCCACCATCCAGGAAGGAGAAGGGTGTAGCGTGAGTGGCATCCACCATCCAGGAGGAGAAGGGTGTAGCGTGAGTGGCATAGTGACGGAGTGATGGAGAGGAAGCGCTCTCTCTCTCTCTCTGGGAAGGTGGAGAAAGAAAAAGGAGAGATGGAGAGAAAGAGATGTTGGAGTTTTTGGTTTTTCTTTTAGAAAATTTTAGTCCCACATCGGAAAAAACAAGAGATTGTATCTCTATATATTAGCTTTGCTATTATTGGAGATGCACATGTGGTGTGGAGGTGCACATGGGTTTGCCATGTGGGATTATTTTTCTAATGGGAAAAAGGCTAAAATCAACAATTAAAGCATTCATGCTTTTTGCTCTTGGGAAATTTATTTCCATGGGAGCTAAGCCCCGTAGGGGCTTAGCGACTCGGACTCGGACTCGGACTCATGAGTCAGAAGAGCAAGTGTTCCAAGTTCTCCGACGAACTTGCTGGTTCTTGGAAGCTGTTCGTGTAGGGCGAATAAAGCTTTGAGCAACGGTGATTATTCACCCCAGCAGGAGTTCTTCCATATTTCGCCAGTCACCTTCTTCGTTGCTGCCAGTAATTCTGATTGTATCTTCTTTTTAGAAGTGCTACGATCTGATTGCTGTTGATTACGAAATCTTTTTAGATTCTCGTAATTCAGAATCACCTTCCTTGAAGTGTTTTGAGATTTGAAACATTGTTTTTACAATTGTTTCATTTTCTCAGTTTTCCATCGAAAAATTGTGCCCCGGCACTAACAATCTCAAAGCTTTATTGCTACGATGGAAAACGTTAATGCTTCACTCCTCAATACTGACTTTTGTAAGTTAGAAAAATTTGATGGAGAGCATTATCAAGTCTGGAAGAGGAAGGTTTATCCCACTCTTCAACTCAGAGACGTTGATCACGTGCTTCTTGAAGAGGAACCTACCGTTCCAGATACTGGGTCTGCTGCCGCAATCACTGTGGCTACTAAACTTCAGGCCAAGTGGAGAAGAGAAAATAGCATTTGCAGGCTGCTTATCCTGAATGCTATGGAGGATTCCCTAGCAGAATCCTACAGTAAGAAGACAATTGCCAGAGACATATGGGAGTCTCTGGAGAAACTGTACGAAGAAGACAAAAATAGGAGCAAGATATTTGTGGTTGAAAAATATCACAAATGGCTCTTTGAGGACGAGAAGTCCATGCTGCCGCAGGTAAAAGAATTTCTGAAGCTGCGACAAGTTGGAAGACGAGGCGATGCCCTTCCCCGACAAGTTTGTTGTTGGAGGGATTGTCTCAAAGCTCCCCGCTGGGTGGAGTAAGTTCTATGCAAATATGCATAGGAAGAAGCTCGAGATCAGCCTTGAAGATCTCTTGCAGGAAATCTATATTGAGGACCAGATGCGGGCTCAACTGAAGGTGGACCACTGTCCAAGCAATTGGCTAACGCCAATCTGGTTCATACCAAGGAACCAAGGGGAAAGCAGACGGCTTCCCACAACAAGAAGAAGGACCCTAACAATCTGAATGTGAAGGGGACTTCCTTCAAGCGAAAGAAGGCAAAGTCTCAGATGCCTTGTTTCAAGTGTGGCAAGAAGGGCCACTTCAAGAATGAATGCAAAGCAAAGACCAAGCAATCAGAGCAAGGAGAGCCTAGTAAGGTATCTATGATCACTGATGTTGTTGCTATGATTGCGCAGGTTGATGCGGTAAGGACCGACTCTGACTGGTGGGTAGACACTGAAGCCTCCTGTCATGTCTGCTCCAGTAAGGAGTGGTTCACCACCTACACACCTACTTCTGAAGTGGTTATGCGAACCAGGCACAAGCTGAAGTGCTCAGGATCGGGACGGTGGTGTTGAAGCTGACTTCGGGAAAGTCTCTGACGCTTCAAGGCGTGAAGCACGTACCTGCTATCGCCAAGAACCTGATCTCAAGAGGCCTACTCTGCAACGCAGTCCTCAGGATGGACATCAATGCTGGTCAGATGGTGATGTCTATCAAGGGAACATTTCGGGAAAGCTTTT